>BGPT01000986.1:166706-191375 GCA_003297045.1 Symbiodinium sp. clade C Y103 | reverse complement strand
AGGTTTGGTTATGGCCCAACCGTCTCAATTCCGCGAATTGGACCAATGGTGTGGGTGGGAGTGGCTATGGGCGGCCACAAGAGTCAAGCAACGTCCAGCATCAAACATCAGTTGAGATCTAACGCATATCTCTCTGCCGGTGCATCTATTTCTGTCTAATTTCCTGGCCGGATGTGAAAGTGGATGAAGATGAGCATCCAGGTATGCAAGTAGATGCAAGTAGGACATGGTCATGTGAGTCATGTGACTTGCCTTCGTCGGGGAACGTCTCAGGAAAAGGGCCCAAGGGCAAGTCGTTTGGATCCTCAGTGCTGCTTCGAGGTGCTCATGGACCCATCGGCAAGAAGAGTTGGTACTCCTTTCCCCAAGCATTATCAAACATTGAATTCTGAATATTCCGAGATTCGTCCAGATTGGCTTGTGAAAGAGCAAAGCAGAACTACACCGCGGCACGATGATGTTTATAAGAATTTGACATGAACCCTTGCTTTGAAGTTCTGAGTTGGAGATTTGTTTGCAGAACTGTCTTTGGTAGTCGGGTTTCGAGGGTCGTTTGTATTCACTGCAACCAATCTTCAGGAACAGGATATTGTGACGAAGCAAAATGGGAATCTTTCATGTTTGCAATGCCCAGATAACCTGATGGTTGATTCTTAAGCCTAGGGCCCCACACCACTACAATGGGCTACTCTAGTAGTTCCTTGTACCTCGTCATCATCTTGCCCCATCCTTGATTGATTGCCATTTGTCAGTAGCCATTGTTGTCGCTCAAACCATCATCTAGCTTGCAAATGATTGCCACACTTTTTCGAGGCTTCCTCTCCTATGATTGTAATTTGTGAAGGGAATAATCCCATCGAGAGATCATACTGAATCCTTTTAATTGGTATTCAACAATTCTTGAGATGGTCCTGTTATGTCGTTTTATTCTCGTTTTTGCTTGTCAGCCGTCAGCATTTCTCACGTATTCACCCAGGAAGGGCGGCAAGGGCCCTGCGAAAGGACCTGCAGCTGCAGTTCCAGCAGCAACGGAGCCGGAAGCTCATCATTTTGGGGACATGATGATTAGTTGATACGCCATTGGATGTACTGTTGGGGCACCCATTTTTTTTAACAAACCCACTTGTTTCTGGGTTGAAAAAAGTTGAGACAGGTTAAAACAGGTTGAAACCGGTCCAAGAACATCTTGATTTCATGGGTTTTCGTTCTGCTCATGACTCATCTGAATTGTAGTTCTATGTGCAAGGCCAGCTGCAGAGAAACCTGAGGCAGGTCTTGTTTCTCGAAGCTTGGAATGTAGATGTTTTCGTATATGTCAAACAACGTCAAACACATTNGGCCAGCTGCAGAGAAACCTGAGGCAGGTCTTGTTTCTCGAAGCTTGGAATGTAGATGTTTTCGTATATGTCAAACAACGTCAAACACATTTTTGTGATGAAATTTACTATTTTTAATTGCAGCTAAGTGAAATTAGTATCAGATGAAATGTTGATTGGTTCTGGTGTTTTTCAATTACACATAATTACATTTTTTCCTACACATATGTCATGAATCTTGAAACACAACATCAAGTTACCAGTTGAGATATGAAACGTCCCATGGACAAAAATCATGACGGGTGACAAATACTTTCATAGCACCCAAGTACTCGACAACCTCAGCCGATGGCGGCCAGGAGCCGAAGCCTGTGCCNGACCCCTGCGCCAGCAGAGGCGATTAGTCACCTTCATTGAATTTCATAGACCTAGAATGGCCTAGACAGTTGTTTGCAAAGTATATAGAACACTTTTATAACAAATATGGATGTGTTTGCTTCATTGTGACCTATATGATAGTCCATGTGTATATCATTGTATATCTATCTGTTTTTGGATGTACAGAGATAGCCATCAAAGAAATTGCTGAACCACCCNNTGAAACGCCTCAGATGTTGAATGTCCAGGCCGCTCCAACTGCTGAAGCTGAAGCTTCAGCACCAGCGGCAGGAGACTGGAGATGGCGGCAGTTTGGTGGGTTTAACATGACGCAAATTGTGTTGCTCAAACAATCCAACCTGAAACGGATCACTTGTGTTGGTTGAGGGGGCCCATGGGCGGCCGTACTGAAACAGCAAGCATCAAAGATCAGTGGAAATGCCACAAGATTGTTTCTACTTCAGATTTTGCATCAACGGTGCATCCATTTCCTTTTCCGGATGTAAAGGTACAGGTGCATGAAGATAATTCTCATTACTGTATGGAATCCACGGAACCCCAGGAAAAGGGCCCAAGGGGAAGGCGTTTGGATCCTCAGTGCTGCTTCGAGGTCATCATAGACATGATCGGCAGATGGGCAGGGAGAGTTGATGATTCCCTCTCTTTTGCATTGAATTGTGAATATGTCTGAATTCCCCACCGCCCCGGCTCCCAAAATGCATAGACCCAATATGATCTACTGTAGTACACTGTAATGCTGAGCTTGCTTTATCGGGGTAATCATTCTAGATTAGGGTATGAGGATTACCTGATTATATACCTGTCACATAGTGAATGGCCTCGGCAGAACTTGACATGTGTTTGCAGAATGGTGGTCCCGATTCAGGAAGAGGATGGCATGATGAAGCAAGATTGTAATCTTTCGCATTTGCAATGCCCAGTTGCCCCTTGTTGGTCGATTCTTGAGGCGTAGGGGGCCAACGCTACCAGGCTTACTGTAATCATTCTTAGACCACTCGTTCCTCGTACCCCATCAGACCCATCATTCAGCCCTTGTACCCAGGAAGGGCAGCAAGGGCCCAGCGAAAGGACCCACGGCTGCGGCTCCAGCAGCATCGGAGCCGGGAGCTCATGGGTTCCTTTCTTGCGCAGGAATGGGGGATGTGTTTTCAAGATATGTCCGTAATGAGGAAAATGAACTTATAGTCCTTGTAGTCGTTATAGTTGATAAACCATTGGATATTGGAGTACGCTCTCTTTGGACAAACCCAGAATTTCATGCTTGGAACACACTGAAACAGAATGAAGCAGGTTGAAACCTGTTGAAACAGGTTGAAGCGGCCAAAAAATGTTAAGGTCAGCCCGGATTTCAGAGATTTCTTGGCGTGCAAGACTCACTTGAATTGTGGTTCATGTGCAAGGCCAGCGGCAGAGAAGCTGGAGGCGAGTGGGGTTCTATGACGGGGGAACTTTGACAATGTCAATTTCAAACGCATCATTGCCAGGTAATAAGCAATTAATTGATACTCGTAGTAATTTCACTCAATGTTCAATCAATCTATTACATCTTCTTGGTGAAGTGCTTCTAGTCGTAGAAGATTTTCTCAATCACCAATTGGTTGAAATGCATCGAAATACATGCTGAGGTTTCCTGAGCCATGGGCGTACCCCCAAATCATTTTTTTTGATTTTCCAGCAAATAAACTATATATAATTATCATAGACCATCTATTTTGGGGGACCCCCATTGAGCATTGCATCGATCTGAAAATGGGAGGGTTCGACCGCACCCGAGGAGTCGCAGTCGCAGCCCGTTGAGTCCGCGGGGGCCCCAGCGATGGTGACAAAACAAAAATATATAGACAAAATCGTCTTGAAAAAACGATAAAAATGATAAGCAAGATTAATAAATAGATGAATATAGAATAAATTAGAATAATAATGAATATAAATGAATATATAGATCTTGTTTTCTATTTCGGGATTGCGTTTCTTTCTAAAAACCTCTGTTGGACTTTTGTGATTGAAAGCGGACTCAATTTGAAGCTGCGAAACGGTCCGGCAACGCTTCGGCTGGCGACAAATAAAGCGAGTTTTGTTACCTCCAATCCCCCAAAACAAACTCGAAATCGAACAGAAGGACTTAAGTGAAAATTGGCTGCCACCTTGAGGATCCTCCAGGTTTGATGTGCCCAATTTCGCTCATTCTTCACATTGCACTGGAAAGGTGGCGACCGAGAGCCCAGCTGCACCTGGAAAAGGTGGAACGTTTGAAGCTTAGAAACACAGCATGGAAGGTGGCAAGTCTCCAGATGGATGCGCAACCCCTCGGTGTGGCGGATTCTCCCAGTTGCCTCAGGAAAGGCCCTAAGGGCCCTTCCAAAGGTGTGCCCAAAGCGGCACCGGCTGAGGCAATTTTGCGGGCATCGTTGGGGATGAATTCCTAGAGACAATTGGTCGACGTTGATGTATGACAAGTAGGTCAGTATTGAATTGCCGAAGGCGTTTCATGGTCTTGTGGTGATTGTTTCAGGCAATGGCAAGCCACATGTCACTGGACAGATCTTTGGTGATTGACCCTCAGCTATTGTTTGGGAGGCCTCTCCGCAACTGAACTTGAACGTAGAAAGGTCACGGACTTGACCCGAAACTTGCAGAAACCAATTTGTTTGTTTTTCTGAAGTTTGGGGAAAACCATGGAAACGCCCAAAATACCATCATGTTGAGTTGAGAACATCATCATATTCCGCACCAAGATTCCATAGATTGGAGATAATCGGGGTATCCCCCATTGTTGGACGACGCCACACGGAAGAAACGAAGCCCAGAAGGCTTTGCTTTGCTAGGTTTGGAATCATAGGTGAAGGGAGGCCACGTACAAAGATTCGATCGTCCAGACACCCAACCATTTAGATGGGTGATGGGATGTGATGGGTGGATGTTGTTTTTGCCAAGAGCAATTTTTCTTTTTCCGAGGTCTGCGGTGAAATTCGCAGATGCACCTCTCGATGAACCAGATTTATCCCCGTCAATGTGGCTTGGACTTGTCTCATCTTCTTGTTGTATTAGTATATTAGTTTCATACTGTATGGCTGATAGAATCAGATGACGTTTTGGCATGTGGGAGTTTTTCAAAATACTGTAACTGAGCCATAGATCACTGCCCATGGTAATTTAGCATGGCAATGAAGGTTCTCCCCGTGCAGGAGGAGCATCATGTACATTTTCTGAAGGAAGTTTCCAGCTGTCTGGACTCACCCAATTAGCCAAACGGTTAATTACCCTCCGCTAATTAAACGTGGCAACGGAAAATCCGCATTTATAGATCATGTTCCGATTAAATCCTCCATTTAAATAGAGGATGTTCCATTGCCACGTTTGATTACCAGTGGGTGGACCCCAAGAATTGGAGAGTCACTACATGTGTGGAGGGTTCCTAAGTCATGGGGGTACCCCCAAATCCTCCGGTTTTTGGGTGGATTTGCCATAAAATAAACCAGCCAACTATGGGGCTATCCCTGTGGAAACCCTCCATGTCACTACTGAGGTCCAGCTCTCAACAGTCACCGACCTCTCGAGGTTCCTGGCAGATTTTTTTTTTCGGGGGATTTGGTTTTTGGAACTAGTGTTAGTGTTATTTAGTGATATTTAGTGATAGTGATATTTATATAGTTATATATTTAGTGATAATTAGTGATATGTGTTTACTAGTTAGTGATACTCTGAAGTATTCAATTATATTTAGTGATGTTTGGATGTGACCACAGTGGATTTGGAAGCATAGTGCATGCAAGCATCCATAGCAAAACCAGTCTTGATGGATGGATTTGGTTCAGAAAGAACGTGGTTCCTTGCAAGTAGACCTGGTTTCTGGCATGTCTCAGTGTGCATGTGTCCACAGGGCTGGAAGGCCAGCTTGGAAGTTTCATGCATCCTGAAGATGGCATGTGAATATGCATCATAAATGACAAATATTTGGATGTCCCATGTGCATATCATTCTATTTGTTGAATTTTGTGAATCCACTAATATCCAAGAAAAACCATGAAGATCCCACAATGTTGTCCAATGTTGCCTCTGGAATTCTCTCTTATGTGGAATCCAGGCTCATTGGCGGGTGACACGCCTGCAGGTGCACGACCACGCAGGTGCACATGCGTGGTTTCCTAAATGGTATGGTAACTTGAAATCGGTGGTTTATGATATAATATGTTTATATGGTGTGTCTATTGTTGTTTGATGGTTTCTCTATTGATTTTTGATGGTTTCTTGATTGTTTCTCTATTGTTTATTGATTGTTTCTCTGTGTTTCTGAATGTTTCTCGATATACAAATTAATCCCTGACCCGCATTTTTGTTGGACGTAGCGTTGTAAGATCTTCCAAGGAATGGTCACACCAGATCTGCCATTGGGGGTCATGCCATGACCATTGGACCACAGGCGCCAATTGTCTCATCTGCATCGACATAGCAGTGTCCTTGACAATGGTATGCCACAGGACAGTGGATGACAGCGGTACGACTTGTCGCCAATTCCAAGGGGTTTGTTGATGTGGAAAGATGTCGTTTCAGTGCTGCTTTTGTTGGTAGATGTTTGTGGTGACGTTAATGTGTGAATGTCAAGACAAAAGCTGAGGCCATGTTGGGTGTCAACAAGACAAAGCAGCTAGAAGCACAAGAGCAAGTGTTCAGAAACTGCATAACATAGCAACAAGTTGAAGGCTTCCTAAAATGGTGGTACCCCAAAATCACCGAAAATTAAACGATTTTAGTTTTTTGTAATATTCATAACCTATGGTTTTTGGGGATACCCCCTATTTAAAAAACCATCAATTCGAGCTGTCCGCTACTTTGGTTCAAGCTGATTTGTGTAGACATCCAGGGCTAACCAGGCCTAGCCCAAACTGGGTGGGGTGATTTGTTGTTTCAAAAAAGGGTTGCCTGACAGCTGGCAGTCAGAATACTGGTGGCCTAGGTCTGGATAGAGAATTAGTGAGAAGTGAACTAACTATAGGATTTCTGAGGAAAACAGATGAAATCAGATCAGCCACGACGCGCCTCGTGTCGCTTTTTCAGGTCAGAAGTCGTATTTCATTTACCTGATGACAGTGTCTCAAGTTGGTGAGCTAATATACCCTCTGGTTATTTAACATAGCCATGGAAAATCACCATTTTTTAATAGGTAAATCACCATAGATCATCTATAAATGGGCCATTTTCCATGGCTATGTTAAATATCCACAGGGTAACTTCATCAGAGGTATGTAAACATGATCACATTCGTAGCATCACCTTCCAACGATGACGAGGCCCCTTTTGGAGTCACCCCAGACTGGGCGCCTACTATGGCGCGGGGGAAGAGCTTTGGTCGCTTGATCGCGGATGGAAGCCGTTTCTTGGGTGACGATTTTCTGGATACCCCTCGGTCCCAGCCTTGACTTTGCTCATCATAGTATGAACATAAACACAGGATGGTATACGCCCCTGAGCAATTTCAAGTTGTAATATGGCTGATCTAAGCAAACCCTGGAGATATTGCCCCTGAGTCCCTTGAAGATGTTTAGACCTTGGGATAAAGGTTTGTCTTGTAGTTTAACCACGAAAAAAACTGTGCCAGCGGAGATTGCCAACAGAAAATCTCATGGGTCCTTCAGAGCATGTGTTTTTGATTGTTTTTGCACGAGCTGAGGTCTTGGACTTTGTCTGATGGCATGTCTTTGGAGGTTTGGAGGTTTAGGTGCAGCAGATTGGTTTGGTGGTCAGCGGGCTTCAGCTGGGGGCACAACACTAATTGGTTTTGCAACCTTGGTCATGCGTTTGGTTGACTACCACTCACAGATTCAGTGCAATCTGAGAGTTTGATTGGATCTTGAGAAGATAAATTTATATAAATTTATTCTATACATTTATATCAATATAAATATATATATATATATACAGTATACTGGTATATACAGAGATAATATACAGTATATCTATTGATCTAACAGATAAGATTCATCTATATGTGGATTTGTCTGCAAATGGGTTGCCTGAAAATCTCATCATTTTCTGACTAAACCCACATTGTTTGGTATTGTGGACGACAACCCCAGATATCTGATGGAGGATGCTTGGTCATCAAGTCAAGTCCTCGATCTTGATGTCCAGAAGAGCTATCTCGGAATCACTCTTCAAGTCGCGGCCTCCTTTTCGCTGTTCCATAGACCTACTTTTTTGATCCTGTTCTCCCAGGGATCCCAGGGGCCCAAGGGCATGGTGTGAAGACCTGCCACAGGCTATCTGTCCGTCTCAACGGCAAGATCCTGCGTGGCCCTCCGGGCGGCCGGAGATGATTTCGACTTTGGCGACACGCCCTCAAGAGCGCCGGCACCAAAGACTGCCAGCAAGGCACCGGAGATTGGATTCAGCTTGGCACGTGAGAAAACTGCTGGATTCGAGATGATTTGAGACATTAAGCGAGTTGACTGAATTTGAGGAAGCACTGCTGGAATATGATTCTTGATTTGGGGAGGTTTCACTTTTGAAGTACAGATTGCGCATTGGATTACATGGTGCAAATTTCTCCACAACGTGAAACATCATTGCCGTCATATTGTCTGTGAAACTTATTTGGTTTGCATGCCCTGCAGACTATGTCAAGTAGCTTGGCTTGCATTGGAGAGCTCGCGCAAAACGGTGTGGCACCGCGCTATTCAAAGTGGCTCTCGAACGGGAAGAAGCGTTGATTGTTGTGGAAGCATCATCCTGAAAGTCAAATGGTTCATGTAACATCATCATTTTAACGCACCAGAATCATATCAATGCAAACCACAATTAATTATCCAAAGGGGGAAAAGCTGAGTTTCTGGGAACAACTATAAGGTAGGACCTACGATGAAGATGACGATGACGACGACTATGATGATGAGGCAGGCATTGTCACAGCCTCTAGCGCAGAATTCAAAATCTCCTGACTCTCATTCATTGCAAACTCTGGAATTGATTGAATGCGGTTGAATTATAATGCACAGCGTATGATATCGTATAGTAGTTTGTCCATGTTTGTCTTCCAAGAAACAAACTTGTGCTTAAAACTGGTTCTTTGCCATACAGGCAGGGTTCGTTTGGACTCGTGGTGGGGTGGTCTCAAGATGTCTGACTAGCCATGAAAACCTGGGTCCATGCTTCAATTTCGCATTATATATAGGAACCAAAAAAAAGATAGAAGAAGAATTCATCTGAATTTACAATTAGATACAATTAGTAGTTTGAGTAGATACTAAGACATACTGAGCAGGGTTTTACATTTCGATCTTCTTTGGGCTTTCGCATTGATCCTGAGCAGTTTCGCCGGGACGAACCGGTGGACTCTGGAAGTGTCGCAACAATCGTGAGCTTCGCGCTACTTGCTGTGACGACCCTCAGCTAAGTTGGAGGAAACGGGGGATGATGATCCCCACTGATGAGTTCATTTCAGGGTTGAAACCACCAAGCAGCATGGTATATCTTAGTCATGTGGATGTTTTGGCCGGCTTGATTCGCTTCAATGACCAGTTTGCTGTCAAATCAATGTCATTCAATGTCATTTATTCGTTCTTTTACTATTCTATGAATGGTAGATCAGTGACTCCCTCATATCCTGGCGAGATTGAAGGGAGCAGTCGGAGGCAGCTGCCACAACTTTCGCACCAGTTGATCATGTTTTTTAATGAATGATTGTGTCCCGTTCAAGGATATTATCCCATTTTCAGGGTTTCGGGCTGGTTACAATCAATCTAAATATATATATATATATATCTAAATATCCTGTAGGGATTGATTCATCATCATCCCTCGAGACAGTTTTTTTTGGTAAAGTAACTGATTTTCCTCCTAAAGAATTGGCTTTATATTTATAGCTGTAAATTGGAGTCGTGTCTTCGCGACAGTTTCGCGAAGGTACTCCTAGGGGTGAAAGTAAAACTGTCTCGGGAACCCCTTAGCCCGGACATGCCCAATGCCATTTCCACCCAGTTTTATATCTTCCCAGGAACAAGAAAGTGGATTATTATTGCTTTTATTATATCACCGCGAAAAATAAGACCGGAGTTGGCGAGAGTTATATATACGTATAGTATAATTTCTTCTTAGATTCTTGTTTGGGCTAATTTCAGGATGAAGGAATCTTTCATCAAAGCCAATATCAATTCGAAAGCCTTAAATCTATGGTCCATTGAAGCATGAAACGGACATTTCATGACATGTCCAATGGACATTTCATGACATTTCCATGGCAACTTGACTGCTGGCCTTTCAAACTCTGAGGGCCATCGGATTTCTGGTCTTCCAGGCCTGGATCGTCACGAAATCCGCTGATTTTCGACTGATCCTGGGGTTATGAGATGGCGATGTTCGTCAAAACCCTGGTACCTTCTGTTCACCCCAAAATAGCTGAGATTTTTGGATGTTCATCCCATTAAAACTGATAATAGGTATTCACCCATCCCCATATGTGATGTGACATGTTGCGGCAACTGGGCGCCAGGTGAATCAGCAACTTGGATGCGTCCGGCGGAGAGGGGGAGCAATTCTTCATGCTAATGTCATGACAGTATGATACTATATATATATATATCATGATTCATAATTTATAATAGTGATAGTACCTTATAATCCTTACATGCCTGATGAATTATGAAGTCTTGATACTGAATATACATTCATCTATTTTGACAATGTATGAGTGTATTAGAAACACTCAAGTAACCTAAATCGATGTTCAGTGACCTCAATTTCCCCAAAGCACTCATCTAACGCCTTGAGGCAAAATGCGGCATTCTCTGGGAGCAAAGACGCCCCTCAGATCAAAAAGGTTCAGGCGGGATGGGCCCGACCGCCACGCATGTCATTTACTCTACACAGTAGATTCAGATTGCATGCCAATAAAATGGGTTATAGTGATATGATACATCCCATTCAGGTTGCATTTATAGTATGTATATATACTATACATCCCATAGATTAAATGTAGACCATTTGTATGACATTCGTATCGAAAGGAGATGGAGACACTCAAACACAGGAATGTAGGCTTGAGACGTTTTACATACAGCCAATGTTTCTGCCAGTTACACCTTTTACCATTCCAGCGCGAACCTTCAGCAAGAACCACAGATGGATGGGTAGGACATGTAGCTTCTCTTGATATCTTTACCCCCAAACAAATAAAGAACCTTCGAACTGGAAGGGGTTTTGGATGGTTTTGGGAAGCTGCATTCATGATTTAAAGTCTACCAGCCCATACCAGCCCGCATCATTTCTGCACACCAGAGGCCGTGTTTGACACGTACTATGCCGAAGGTGAGACCGTGCAGTAGCGGATTGGTTGCTGAGTATGGGCCCCTCACGTGGGTGCCAGGACATCGAGTGAATCCTTTCAAAGAGCGGTGCGACGAAAAAGAGTCGTTGGCGCTGCGGCCTTAAATAGTTTATTTACAAATGGATGTGATGGTTCGAAAGGCCACAAGATGGGAATGCCGCCATCGAAAAGAAACTTTATATCAGTCAACTCAAGTCTGATTATCTCATCTACAGTCTATAATTCTGACTTTGAATGGCAAGTCCCATGGGTTTTCACCAGGTCTGAAAGTGGCCCCATGCCACTGGCACTGGCGTGGTCCAGTGCTGCTGTTGGCTTGGTCTATTTTCAATGGGACGGCTTTTAAGTGGCCACCACTTTCAGACTTCGCGCCGAAAATGTCGCTGGGGCTCTGTCGGATCACACGGGATTCACGCGATTTTACAAGAGCAACTGTGCATCCGCTGCGGAAGTTGAAGTTTGGTGTGGCAAGGCAAAATACCATGGGTTGATCTGAAGATTAGGGCACCATTGTCCCTGTGTTTAAACGAACCCACTTGTTTTGACCGGAATCGTCCGAGCCAAAAGGAGAGATGAGCGGCTTCCCTGGTTCCGGGAAGCACAGTGGTTTGCGAGGCGCAGTTCATCGGTGTTGATGCAGCAAGTTTGGTGACTGATGTGGTACTCGTAGATAAACAATGATAAACACATATTGTAAAAAACGTCATGATTGTTCACACATCCAAAGCCATCCTCGATTTTGCCATAAGTGATTTGTATTATGAAATATGGAAAATACTCCATCCTCAATTGAGGCTTCATCTGCAATTGGAGGCTTATTCTTGGGTTTGCCACGGTGCTTTGCTCAGGGTTTTTCGCCACAGGTGAATGAAGATCCAAAGTGACACACCAACCTAGGCGATCCACGATGTTTTCACGCCCCTGTCGTGACTTGTAAACGCTGCGTCTTCGAGCTTGACTTGGAACTAACATTGAACTAGTGCGATTTTTGAACCAACTGACTGATCCATGCCCTATCTCAGGGTTGTGAAATTGGCATGTAGGATATGCAAATCACCCTGTCACAAGTCCAAATCAAGCAGCTCATGGGACATGTGAATGACAAAAAAGGAAAACTAGGAGGACCCAGAAGGACGCAAGACCTTCCAAAGGCATCGAGTAGCCACATGCAGATCTTCGCAGACTTTTTTTTATTGCTGATCTTGCACTCAAATCACCTCAGATGGGTTTCCACATTCTTTAGGAAGATCGAGTTGAGCTGCCATTCACATCCATTCACATGGAGCGACACGCTTTCGAAGTCTCTTGGCTTCGGCTAACGCTTCTCGATTTCGAGGAATCGCTTGAAAATTCCGTGCGATCAACTGTGATGAGGATCATCACTGGCTGCAAAGTGAAGATTCTGAGCAACAGTGCAGAGCGGGATAGGGCGGGTGGGAAGCATCCTATATCCTATCCGTCTCCTCTGTTTGGCTCAAGCAAGACATCCTTGCAAATAGAACCTTGTGATGATTCAGAACATGCAAGGTCGAGCAGACATACGCTGAGACATTTATGAGCTGATTCTGAGATACAATTTGCAATAATTTGCAGCAAAGTAGAGAGACTCTGTTGCCGTGCGCAGGATCAAGTATGCAGGTTGCTGGCGTTACATTGGTATACGGTATACGACTCGACCAGTCCGCAAAACCTTTGCTGGTTCCCTTGGTCATCTTCGTCACTCCATTGCTTGGCACCTAACCGTGTATGAGTCAAAACGCTGGTATCCTAGGTACCCCCAAATAGCTGGTTTATGGATGGTTATTCTCCCAAAATAACAGTCTTTGACATGTTTTGATCCATCCCCAACAGCATGTTCCTGGTTGGATCAATTTTACTTGAAGCTTCATGACTGTCGACTGTCATTTGGCCTAGTCACATGGATTTGACCTGCCCAAGGTGGTCATGGATCAGCCTTGGTCGCAGGTGGGGCTGTCGCAGATTGGGAATCACATCCTACAAGGAGCAGCAAATCATGTGGTAAAGCCAAGAATAAACCATCCCAGTCAGCTAACCAACCATTTAGGGATGATTTTGAATCCTCCCAAATAGTGGCATGTCCAATAGTAAACCTCTATTGGGGATGGTTTATTGTTGGGTTTACCAGTAAAGTTTACCACATCAACGTTTTTTGGGGAAATATTACAGCTAGTGATGAAATCGGAATGTTACAAATACTATGCATATAATGCATGATCTCAACACGTACGAAATGGTAAACTGGTATATCAACCCAACAGTAAACCGTGTCGCATGGATCCAATTGCAAGAAACTACTACCAAGATTCCAAGGTATCACTGTTATCACAATCATTATTATCATGATTTTCACTACTATCATATTTTTTTAAATATACTGTACCATACTGTACCATTACACCTTCCAGGTATACCAAGGCTTCAACATGTTGTCCTTTACTACTCATCAATGAGTTGGGTCAATCCCAACTCCCCAAAAAACTGGGGGTTCCGAGTTTCTCTTCTGAAATAGCCTCCTGTAACATAGCCATGGAAAATGGTTCATTTATCGACAATTTACATGTATGAAAATTGTGATTTTCCATAGCAAACTGTTAAGTTACCATAGTTCAGCCCCAATTTTTCCCACATTTTCCCTAGTGAACCCCCCATTTAAATCACTAGAGGGTACCAACGACAGATTCAACGGAGACGGAACGCAGGATGCCACAGCGACCTGGGGTGCCCGGAACTTCGAAGGGAGAGGAGTTGGAATCCTGGTGGAATGGCAGAACAAGGCGCGAAAAGATGCGGCGATGCCAACTTGGGAAGTCCCCGCAAAATACATGGCGGTTTCGTGGGAAAAATCTGCAATTCAATGTAATGCATATACTAGTATGTATATTAATCATTATTAATATGTATGTACATACATACATATGTGGGAAAAACTGACATGTTCAACATGATACTGTACATAGTGCTTTCAACTGCCAACTATGGGTGTGTCCTGCAAAGTTTTCAACCAATTCTAGGATTCCATGCGAGCCTGGGATCGCAGATCCACGGCTCGCGAATGCCCAGGGCTTTCATTCCTTTGGATGGCTTTCTCCTATCCACCTTCCGCAAGAGAGGACTGATTGATCCCCATTGATGTCACCGCTTGGTAAGGCGGCGTTCCGCAGGAAGCACGGATAGTTTCTCTGTTTGAAGAAGTCTTCTTGTGAATCTTAAAATCTGTTGTGCATGTGGCCAACCTTTGGGTGAGTCGCATCATATCCTTGAATCATCGGCTTCCATAAACTGTTGTTGATTTGTGGTTTGGGCATGATGCTTTTTGGATGGTTCTTCATTTGGTCAGGAATATCCGCAGTAGTCTCCATGGTGGTGACATCTATGTTCACTGCAACGACATCAAGGTGAGGTCTTACAGCCATGGCATCCATAAATCCAGTCATTTTACTCTGACATGCTCGGACCAAATTTGATCCTTCACACCGATGCTGAGCCCTCCTGCCAGTGCAACATCGAGGCGAAATTGTTGCACCCTTGACATATAGTTGTTCATCATGCCATTTCCATTGCTGCTCAGTTGTGACTGCAATCATCATCCATTTGCCATCATGTTCGCCCGCTATTTGCAGGAGCCTCGCTTGGGGGGCATCTTCACCTTTGTCTTGTACAATGATCGGCAGGACTTTGGTGCACAGGCCGGGATGGGGAGATGATGATAAAGTTTAGCCAGAATGTTAAGCCCAAATGAACCCAAATGATGTGAAAATTGGATATGTCATGATATGTCTTCTAAATACTCCAGGCATGAAAGTTGATCCCCAGAAGCATCTTGGAAGACTGATGATTGTTCGATGTCAAATTCAAGCATCCACACAAAGATTGCAAGAGCAAACTTTCTCCTTGTAGGCAGTGCAACACTGCCGTCTGACAACATAGCTATGGATGCTGTGAATAATCACCATGTTGACTTGGGCCATTTCCATAGCTATGTTAAATTACCAAAGGCTACTTTCGCATAGTCGCCCCCCTTCCTTGCGCTTTGCCCTTGCTTCGGCGCCACCTTCTGACCAGGACTGCGAACCGCGGTCAGTCATCAGGCTGGATACCCGGGGAGCGATTTTGTCCCCTTAGCATGTAGCATTTCCCCATCTACCTGCATGATAATTGGAGGCATTGTAATGATGATACTGTAATAGGAATAGAACCTCTGCAGTAATGATAATAGTGAGAATAGTGGTGATGGTGATGGTGATGGTGATGATGAGGGTTTGGGTGAGGATCAGGATCAGGAAGGCGGCAGCAGCAACTTGCTTTGGTGCTACTTTTGAACCGCTGGGTCAAGGTTTGCCATCCCTGCAACGTCCATGGGCAGTTTGCGATTGCCTACTGGGGAGGTGCGGAGCTGGCAGAAGGTGGACGGTGCATTTGAATATTCCATGTCCAGCCATGTCCCATGACTACTTTTGATGGTAAAACCCCATTTGAAATAGCCCGGGACAGGTTGAAAACACCAATTAACTACTGAGTTGATGTACTGTCAATATGCAGACATGTGGTTCAAGGTGTATGACATGTACTTGCAAGTGGTTAACCTTGATTGTACAACATTCAACTCTTGCCATGATATTCTTCCCATGCTGGGATCAACATGAGTTTCTCCAGAATGGGGTATGTCCAATGTATATTTCAGAAGTGCAATTTGGAAGGTGAAAATCATGTTAGGCCTTGAATTTTTCGGGCGCCTCGAGCTGGGGAAAAACACATGTGAAAAACCCGATGTGGATTGATCAAGCATTGCCCGAAATGAATCCAAAGAAACGGCCCGGTAGTTCTGGACTGGACCAGGCCAGACCTGCCAAGAGCTACTTGCGCCAGTCACTCTTCTACCCGCAGATGGAGGATCTTTGGATGAGTTTCTCAAGCTGTTTCTCTCTTTCTGGGGATTGCATAGGATTGCTATAGTTCAGATATGTTCAGGTATTGAGTATCCAGACCCAAAGCCCTCACCGTGTTGTCGATTCTTGAGTTTGCTGTCAGGGTCCTTTGATCGCATGTTCCCTTGCTGTCAGGTTGCTTGACATGTGCTTTCCAAAATGGCTTCTTTCGGAGAAGGATGGTTTGAGATCTTTGGATGGTAAGAACATAGGTTTCCTAAAGTGTTTTGAAATGTTTCACTATGTTTTGATAGCTTTTCCCTGGAAAAAATCTGCATCAACCCAGCAACCACCTCCCATCCCTGGTGTGCAAAGTCAGGAGAAGGGCATCACCCTGAGGAGGTACCTGGGGAGCAACACGGATGGATTCCTTGTGCTTTGACCATTTAGCACCCAACATCCCATGGTGCAAATAAAGCCATGTTCCCTATGTATACAGGGTCATTGTTCAGACACAGCCATTGATGTTGGATGATATTGGGGAATGGTTGTTCCTGGGTTCCAGCTTGTGAAAGTATCGCCCCCGCTTGACAGTGTGCTGGTGGAATCAGCCAGGTATCTCTGGGAGGACTCATTGCAGATCTTGGAGCTTTGGGGTTTATCGGAGGTCAGCGATGCTGTTTGGTCAGTTGGGAAGATTATGTCACTGTGGAAAAACCAATTAATGGAGGTTTCCTGAGATATGGCTACCCAAACCATTGGTGAAAACCCGTTATAACCAATAATTTTAGGATGATTTTAGGGTACCCCCATGTCAGGAAACCTCCATATTAAACAGTATCCCCAGTATGACCAAAAGTTGGTAGTTGTTTATGGCGTTGGCTTTATCACATTAACAACACGTCATTACAAATCACTGACTTGAAAGTGGAGACACATTGGCGACATATACTGGGACCAATTCAAGGTTTCGCAAGTGCACTGCTCGTGATTTGCACTTCTGCGAGGTCACTTTCTGTCTATAGTTGTGGTTTCCATCGGTGAGTTGCCAGTGACAGATTAGACTAGATTGTGAGGACACATTAATAAATAGCAACATATAGCAACCACCAAAAAGATAGACAAGTAAAATAGTTACTGTAAAATCCAGCGAAACTAGTGACCAATTGCCATTCTACCTTGAAAAGGAGGTTCAAGTAACATGTGAAACACTCAGAAGTTGGCACCGTTGATTCTTCCCTGAAATCGCCGAGTTGCCTCTCAGCAACTCAGAAATCATGTGTTCCCATCTTCAGAGGCCATCGTCGCAGCTGCTGATGATCTGAATCTGTTGCAGACGGAAGTGGAGGTGCTTTTGTCTCCCCAGATGGCCAGAAGGCGCCTTGCTGATCGCAGATATCGAGGGCCATTGCTCTCCAATATAGGGTGATCCAATGCATTTTTTTTTGGTGTGGAAGAGAAACTATGTAGCAACCTAAGACTTAAACAGAGTCAGCAGAAACTGACTGGCAAAACAGGACGATACTTCGCGTTGTAGCATGTGCAAGACTCCAGACTCAGATGTCATGTAATTTGTGCATATTTGTGCATGTTCACAATTTTTGGGCAAGACTTTTTTATTGTTCCTGGGGAAAATAATGAGTTCACCTGCATGAAGGATCAACTGTGCTCTTAAGCCTTGAAGGATCACTACGGGTTGAAATGCAGCTGTTTGCAGAAGAGAATCCGAGGATGTTGAGACAATGAACTGCCATGCAGCAGGCAGCTGGTCTGTATTCACAATTCTCAGTATTTGGAGCAAGCTTTATCAAATTCATTCAAGTTCACTAGGAAAGTCAATGGAGCCGTTGAGCCGTTGGAACATTGAACCAGTACCTGGTCTCAAAAAATGTGACTGCAGCAACTGCACTTTTGTTGTACCGTACGACATCTGAGATTTCCATTCTGGTCAGCAACTGTAGGAATTTCATCGCTTTCTATGCCCTTTCCTCGCCATGACACGTATGACTCGTCGATTCGGCTTGCTGGTGGCCGTACCGTTGACCGCGGTCCATGTGAATTTTCTCCCCACGCTGCGCCGCTCGTCGTCGCTTGTTGCGCGCCCCGTCTTCGGCCGGAAGGCCTCGACCCAGTCCCCGGGCGCCGCGGCGCCAACGAAGGGCGGAAGCCGGCGGTCGTTGAGCGGCCGCTACAAGGAGAAGCTGAAACCGCTGGAGGAAGAAACTGCGGGGAAGTTTGTGGATACCCACTGTCACCTGGATAAGGTCATTCCAAGACTCTCAAGACAAAGTCATGAGGACTGGGGGTTGGTGAGGGAGGGGACACTCTAATCCAGTCAGTTAGCTTAAACCATGTTTATATAATTTATAAACAAGCTTATTCAAGTTTAAGACATGTTGGACCTAAACATGAACATGTTTAAGCAATTCAAGTGCCTCAGGCTTGCTGGGAGTTGCTGCGGGGTGATGTACATGTTACATCATGTTACATCATCTTACTGTAATGTCTGTAGTGACTTGTGAATGCAATCAGCTGTGCAAGACTGCAAGAATAGGTTTCCTCGAAGACCCAAAGAGGTTTTAATGCAGGACCGAGTGGGTCAGGACATGTCAGGGCCGAGTGGGTTGTCAATTTAGCGAGAATGTGATATGAGACGTGGACACGAGATGGCACAGCATGGCACAGCATGGCACAGCATGCAAGGATGCGAGAAGAGCAAAGGCAAAAGGGTTGGCACCACCTCGGCAGATGAATGCAAGCTACAAGGACCGGGTCTTCTGACTGACAAACTCCAAGCGATCAGCTGAACGTTTGGTACTGTACACATGTTCAGTTGTTGTTAAGGACTTGAATTACCATTCAGTACCATTAATTACCATGATTAGCGATTCTATTAAGCATTCTATTAGCCACTATAATCCCATCAATATATATTGATGTTTCGGTTCAAAGGCACCACCGCAACCACCAGGAATGGCGTGATTCCTTGGAGGGATCGGAGAATGACCTCGAAGCGTGTGTCAACATCGGCTGTCAAAAAGCAGACCTGGAGCAAGCAGCATCCTTCTTGAAGTATGCGCCTTGCAGTAACCCCGAATGGCCAATTTAATAGGGAAAATGAGGATACACCATTGGAATTTGAGGTACCATGAGGTACCCTATTTTCAGACTAACCCAAATGGGTCTGTTCTTTTCCAATGGGCATGTATCCCCAAATGAATATCGATGGCCATTTAAACCATGGGAAACTGATATAATACTGTATACCAATGTACACCATGGGATTTTGGGGATATCATCAGACAAAGCCAAATTCACCTGGGGATGGACCTGGGAGGCCACCTGGGATGTCCAACTGGACGTGATCCTATGAGATTCATTGGTTATAAGATTATCAGTTAGTTGTGAATGTAGTTGCAATATGTTGCAATGATTTCAGACATGACATATTGTCCAATGAATATAAAATTTAAATATATTTAAATTGTAAGTCCGTATGATTTTAGTAATATCATAATACAATCAAAAATTGAGAATAGTATCCTAGTGTGATACTTAACAAAGATAATGCTCAACATTGTGCTACCAGGAACAACAATCATATATCATATATCCTTTTTCGAGTGGAGGATCACCCCAAAGTGACTGTTTCAAAGGGAAACATTATGAACCCGGGGAACTGGGGGCACCCATGTGCACCCCCTTTTTTTCCCAAACTGCATTAAGATACCAGGACCAGCCGCCCATAGATGCACCACATTTCATCCATTGGACATCCATTGGAATCGACGTTAGGATGGGATCTATGGTGCCTTTGGCATTCATCCCCTCCATGCGCACGATTGGGACGATGAGGTGGGCATTAGAGCAGAGACCCAACCCTCTGAGTCTGGCAATCTAGCTGTACATGGGCCATTTTCATCCATTTATCGGAGGTAGTGTTTTAACCATTTTGATCATTGTGAATTTATAACACTGTATGGCGACATATGGCACCATATAATTGTCTTGGATATGACACTTGTCTCCAAAAAAACTTGGAGCTGGATTTATGCGGATCCCTTCGGTCCTACAGATCCATGTATGTACCATTAAACCCTTCCCATTTTTTGGTGTTTGGAACCTTGATCTCCCCCAGGTGGAGAAGACGTTGGTGGCCATGATGACCATGCAGAAGGTTGTTGCCTGGGGTGAATGCGGTTTGGACTATTTCGACAAGAAGACGCGTGGCCAGGCGCTGGGCTGTAGGTTGGAGTTCCCAAGGAGGACTCCTGCAGGGTGATTCCCAGGTGTGAGTGTATATATATGTATATATATATATATGTGGTATATTTGTGATGTAAATCAAATACATATGCACAAACAAATGGTGTCTATATAATAGATCTATTGAATAAGATATGATTACATGTTATTACATACAGGACATTGTATGTAACACTATCCAGGACTAAGGAGGGCAAACCACATGTTTTCTTGGAAAGGCCACATAACTCTGTCAAAATTGATTCCTGATCCTCGAGGAATTGAATGCTATCAAACTTGGGATTCAATATACTGTTTGAATCTGTTTGATGTGGATACAACGCATTTTCCATGTGGATATGATATATATGGTCTCAATGTATTCAATGGATTCAAAGGCAAACTATGGTTCTAGGCCTATGATTGTTGCGGCCGCGGCGAGGTGAAAGATCAGAAGTTGCGAGAGTTGCAGCGGAAGGTCTTCGCGAAACAAATGGAATGGGCAGTTTCCTTGAAGAAACCACTGGTGGTTCACACCAGATTTGCGGAAGAAGACACTTTGGAGCTGATGGAAAAACATTTGCCCACAGAGCATCCTGTACATGTACACTGTTTCACCAGCTCGAATACATTGGCGCAAGCCTTGTTGGAGCGTTTCTCCACACTGCGCCTTGGTTTTACTGGAGTTGTGACCTTCAAGAATGCACCCGAAGTTCAAGAAGTGGTTCGAAACACGCCACTTGAGCGTATATTGCTTGAAACTGATTCCCCCTACATGGCACCTGAGCCCTTTCGTGGCCGCATTGCCCATCCTGGCCACGTGTCATATGTGGCGGACAAAATCGCCAGTCTCAAAGGGGTGTCACGCGCTGAAGTCTTGGCCACCTGTCGGAAGAGTACCCGCCTGATCTATGGCATTTGAGACCAAAAAGGGTGCTGAGTCTGCTGAGTTTCGGGATGTTGGAGGTTGAAAAACTAGTTGACCCTATCATGAGGGTTAAATCACCTGAATTCCTGTTGAATCATGTTGAATGAGAGTGAAATTGTATGGACTAGTATTGATTTGATTGCATAATTTCAGTTAAAAAATATGGTCCCAGTATTTATATAATTCACTGGATTGGTTGAAGGGAAAAGGTACAGGAAACCATGGTTTCCCATCAAATCCAAGAGTTTTCTGTAGAATTTCCCTTAAACCAATCCAGTATTTAATGTTTCCAGAAACAGAGAGAGATCTGTGGCCTCCAGGCAGCCCAAAGAGCTGGTGCGACAGTTGAGTGGCGACCCAAGGGAACTGCGAGGGACAAGTTGGGCCCAAGGGTCAAAAAGTACCATCCGGTTATTTGACATAGCTATGGAAAATTTCCTTTTTTTTTGATGATTTATAATGATTTACCTGTTAAAAGATTGTTAAAGTGATGATTTTCGATAGCTATGTTAAACTACCAGAGGGTATCAGTTGAGATCAGCTGAGCAGTAGCTCTTTGAAGCTGGCTGAAGCCTTCACTTTGGTTTGGTTCGGGAGCTTGCCAAATCAAGACCTTGAAGTAGATTGAAGTATAGTCTATATGTCCCTTTTTAAGAGCGTGGTGGAATTATCCATTGAACTGGCCATCCCAGTATATTTTGCAATGATAGTGTCAGTTTTGTCCCCATAACGTCCCTGCTAAAGATTGTGTGTTTTTTCCAACTCATTGTTGGTGTTGACCACCCATCCCCATTTTCCCCTTCGAGTCATCCCAATCAATTATGGCCAACACTTATTACTTTATAGGGGATGTAATGAGACCCAAGTATATGTCTCCCAATAAATGTTGTACTTGAGTCCCCAATTCTATCCCAGTATATCCCAATTATATCCCAAGTAGATCTCAATCACATATATCTCAATTATATCTCAATTGTATCTCGATTACAATTATATCCCAACTATACCCCGTTGTATCCCATGATTATGTAGAAATAGCAGGGACTTCTCTTTCCGAGAAACTGCGATGCGCAGGTGCTGAAGAGGCCCCACATGTGCCCCCGAAATGCCGCTGGGCACGGTGCCACAGCAGTTTGGACAACTTGGCCGTTGTTGGCCGGGCAGAATAGTGATGAAAACATATGAAAACGATAAACGAATTATTAGACTATTATGATACGGTTTCTCATGGCGTGATTATAATCAATGGCTATATATATATACATATAACCAATGGCTATATAAATTGTATTCATGTGTTGTTATGCACCAACATTGGTAGATATAGTTGGATCCATTTTCATGTGTTTTGATAGGACATGTTGATTCAAAAAACATATTAATACAATACGATATATTATAGATAGATAGATAGATAGATAGATGGATGGATGGATAGATAGATAGATAGATAGATAGATTGATGGATAGATAGATAGATTGATAGATTGATGGATAGATAGATAGATAGATTAATGGATAGATAGATAGATTGATGGATGGATAGATCGATTGATGGATAGATAGATAGATTGATTGATTGATTGATTGATGGATTGATGGATTGATGGATTGATGGATTGATTGATTGATTGATATTGTTTGTAATCCATTCTTGTACACCAATATTTTAAGACCTGCCAAAAGTTGCTGATGGCTTCGAAGTCCACAGATGGACAACTGGAGGCTACTCCCTTGTCCAGCGCTCCACGTCAGAGGCCGACCCGTGGCTGGGTTTCTACTTGGGCTACCCCCCGAGTTTTGGCAATTTTGATGCAAGATGTGGAAGATGATGATGGAGCCCGGTAGCACCGTTTTTTTTCTTGTACCCTACTTTTCAGACACACCCCAAAATGAAAATGTGTGAGAGATGATCCTACCAAGAACATGGAATAACCATTGCTGCCATGGTGTGTCATCCATTTTCATACAACTGTCCTTTCTTTTGGTACTGGATAGTGGAATCGGAAGCTTATGGGAATGGGGCCATGGCCAGGGTGCGAAGTCGTATTATTCATGCCAAATTGTCTCAAATTAGGAACCCTGTTCCATCCCATGGTTTAAAGCCTTATTGATTCAATTAAAGTTTCTAGAAACTGCAATTCTCCAAGCCATTTCCGGACAAGCCCCACCAAGTTGTAAGAACCCACACTTTACCATAAGTATTACTCCTGTTGGTTGGTTTGAGATTATTGTGGGTTGTGGTTAACCTACTATAGATGGTTCATGCATAACTACCAGCCCAGTTGCTTGACTTTTCTTAAGCAGGACGGCGCAGACACAACAAAGCAGCATTGACCACTTGGTTTGTTGTATCTGCGCCGCCCTCAAGAAAAGTCAAGGTTGGCTGATGATGATATTATATGAAATTATTAGGGTCATACTACCCAATATCCTGGGGATTGTCACAGGGAATACTCATAAACTATGGAGTTTCCAAACACGTTGTTCCACTGCTCGGTTTCGGATGTAGGTTGGTGGAGCTTCTAGATCTCTTGTGAAGAAGAAAATGCGGCTGCAGATGGGGACCGATGCGGACCACTGACCATGGACCGAGCTCAGGGTTCTTTGATGTTGTTTTATTTTACAGTAACTCTTTTTTTGACTCTAGGCTTTGTTGTGCGCACTGTTCGGATTGGTTACCAGCCCCCAAGTTACACAGAAATATTGGTAATTCCCCATGTTCATCTTGGAGTTCAGCGAAAGAGTAAGAGAGTATCAGTAGTCCTCCAACTTGCAGAGTTTGGCTCTCTTATGGTTTTCAGTGTTCTAATTTTGACAATTAAATTTCCCAGGTGCAGTATTCAACTTGGACTGCGATGGATTTTGGCTCCTTTCAGAAACCTGAAGATTGACTCTGCATTCAGCTAGCGACTTGCAGTCCAATTCTTCATCTACAAGTCTGCAATTTTATGGATTTTAGTATGTAACCCTTTTTCAGATAGATTGGCACACCTCACTTGATGCAGCTGGGGGAAGGTTATGTCATTACTTACTCTATGTTACCAGCCCTTGTCCATTATTTTTGCCCTCAAAAAGGAAGAACTCGTTCCAACTTCACAGCAGAGCTCAGTTGCTACTTGATCCTCTTGGCCCTGCAGCACCATTTTCAGCGTTGCCATGGCAGAAGGTGCTTACTGTAGCAGAGAGTCGGCATGTATTGCGTTCTGTTCTTAAGGTTTGAAGCTGTCTCTTGTGATTTGGGTAGATCTGCACAAGTTGCCAACGCAAGAGCCAACTGCCACATCATGTATATATACAATATAGATATAGAGAAGATTATTTGCATTGCATGCACTCAGATTCCTCAGGCAGGTGCATGTTTGATTCCCTGTGAGATCAGATCACCCCATATCACCCCATCAAAGTTGGGCTGCAGTTGGGCAGGCCACCCGCAGAAGAACGTCTATTGCGATGGTATTTTTGACTTGTGCCACGTCGGACATCAAAACCTCTTCCGCAATGCATCCAAGCTTGGAACACATGTTTTTGTTGGAGTTGTCGGAGACAAGGATGCCAACAACTACAAACGTCCAC
>BGPT01000986.1:138989-166695 GCA_003297045.1 Symbiodinium sp. clade C Y103 | reverse complement strand
CAAACCCAGACGATGATCCATACTACAAAGTTCCCCGAAAGCTGGGCATTGCTGTCCCCTTGCCTCGCTTTGAAGGGCTGTCAACTTCTGAGTTGATTCGAAGAGCTTGCGAGAGAATGTCCCCGGACTGGAAAGCAACTGCCTTAACTGTGCCAACAGAATTGGCAGAGTCATCACATAGTAAGTTTTCTGATGACTACGAGACGAGAGAATTGCTGGACACTCCGCGGAAGAACGTCTATTGCGATGGTATTTTTGACATGTGCCACATCGGACATCAAAACCTCTTCCGCAATGCATCCAAGCTTGGAACACATGTTTTTGTTGGAGTTGTCGGAGACAAGGATGCCAACAACTACAAACGTCCACNTCGGACATCAAAACCTCTTCCGCAATGCATCCAAGCTTGGAACACATGTTTTTGTTGGAGTTGTCGGAGACAAGGATGCCAACAACTACAAACGTCCACCAATCATGACGGCTGCAGAGAGGGAAGCTCAAGTTCTTGGATGCAAACATGTTGACAAAGTCATTTCAAATGCCTTGTGCTTCGGCATGACAGAAGAGTTTTTGAAAGAACATGATATTCATGTTTGTGCAGTCGGCCAAGAGTACTTCGATCGCTTCCCAAACCCAGACGATGATCCATACTACAAAGTTCCCCGAAAGCTGGGCATTGCTGTCCCCTTGCCTCGCTTTGAAGGGCTGTCAACTTCTGAGTTGATTCNCAAACCCAGACGATGATCCATACTACAAAGTTCCCCGAAAGCTGGGCATTGCTGTCCCCTTGCCTCGCTTTGAAGGGCTGTCAACTTCTGAGTTGATTCAGAGGATCCAAGATAGGTTTCCTCTTGACCAAGAGGCTGGCAAGTGAGCTTGAAATGGCTTCCTATGTTTGATATTGTTTTATGGTTCCTCAGAATGTGTGGATGCATCATGCAGGACTGTGCAGCCCTCCAGTTTTTCTTTCTTCCGAACGTTTTCGGTGCATTTGATGACTAGCAGCTTCCTGCCTATCAAGTGGAATGGTCTTGGTATGTCTTGATCAAGCACCAGAGCACCGTAGACCCACAATGGACCGAACCCTGCGCCGTCACTGGAATGGTGCTTAGGACCTAGGGGAATCATCCGGGTAGCTGTGATCTGTCTCATTCGTTCTCGGTGTAGTTTGCCAGGATATTCATACCTGTCATGATCAGATCATTCTGCTTGCTGGCATTAAGTCAGCCTATAGGTTCTGAAGCAACGTGAATTCCTGGGTCATATGATGATATTACGACCACCCTGCCCTAGACCATAAGTTCGATAGGGGACTAGCTAAATATGAATGATTATTAACAACTGATAGCTATGGGAAATAACATCAATATAAATATATATATATATATACAGTGTATATATATATATATATACATATACATCTATTTAGTCTCTTCGATTTGCCACACCAGAAACTGTTGGATTTCAACAAAAAAAACAATCGACCCATCTCCCACCGTCATGGCGGACCTTTCTTTGGGCAACGCAGACGTGACGCCCTTGGCTGCCGCGGCCTTCGCTGTCTGGCTGTTGGTCTTCCTGTGGCGAAGTTGGAAGCTGCTCAGGTGCGGCCCAAGGGCATCCGACATGGGGATGTCAAATAAGGAGCTCAATAGGGGTTTTAATGTGGAGAATGGGATAATCTATATGATTATAATTGATTATACACATATTGGATCATGGGAGAATATGGGGATAATATAAAGACAATATCTACAGAGAATATAATCTTTGTAATGGGATAATATGTATATACCGTATAGTTAGTATAGTTATAACATAGTGGGACTTAATCAACTGCTGAGAACGGGATACCAACTATTAGCATGAGATAATACATGATCATACTCTTGATACCATTGATAATGGGATGATACTATGCCTCAGAGAATGGGATGATACTATGAATCAGATGGTGGGATAGTTGTAAGTAGCTGCTGATACTTTTCAACTTTTTCTATGACCTAATCCCATCCTCTAATATCAAACACCGTGATTCCATGGTTCCAAATAAGTGCAGATCCCCTACATCCACCATGGTTGCCAGGGGCGTTTAATATTAGGGGGAACGGATTAAAGGGATCATGGGGGATAATGGGATTTACAATGTGATTTTCATAGGCATGATAATTGGTATAATGGGGGATTCAACCCAAATAGATAGCCAACAGTATGATATTTGGGTGTGTCTGAAAATGGGCGTATACCCCTTGCACTGCCATGTTAAATGGGACAATTTTGATAAACAGTGTTTGAGGGGGATTGTCAATCCATGTACCAGCTATTGTACCAGCTATTTTAGTGTTCACCACGGTACCAGGCTTTTGACCCATAGCCAAATCAAGGTCCAAAAGAGATGAGGATAACCGCTCATTCTATGGTGATTTCGTAGGGGATTGGATCAACCAGTTCATGGTAATCTAATGGGGTATCATAAAGACATATAAACAGCATTAAAGGAAAATATGGGGATCATTGATTTGTCCAAAAATTGGTGATTTTTGTTCCCCAAGATGGTAATCATTGGTAGCCTCGAGGAAATTGCGATGGGATTTGGGGATGCTTTCCTCTGAAATTTTCAGAGGAAGCCATGTACACTGTGGCAATCCGAACCTGGCTGCGGGAAATCTCCAACTTGCATCTAAAAATCATCACTACAAAGTATATATATATATATATAAATGGACAAGAATGGAAGATCTTCCATTTGGAGGTTCGCTTATTGGAAGATAGCAATCCCACCTGAGCGACTTCTCTGTTCCAGCAATTTGTTGTTATGTTTTTTGTCTTGTTGGACTGCCATGTGTACCATTCCAGCTAGCTTTGCATGATGCTTCATCCGTCGGTGCGGTTCCAACTTCCAAGAGTCTTGATATCTCAAGGAATTCTCAAGGTATAGTCATGTTAATTCCATTGCATCTAGCACCGACTGGCATCCATGGCTGCCGATGGGGACCAACTTGAGGGATCACCCTCTAATCCCGTGCAGAAAATGACATGTGGAGTCCACTGTAGAAGTGTAACTCTTTCCGACAAAACTGCGGTTTGAGCATTGCTGAACATTGGTCCCTTAGTTTCAAATTTACATGGTCCACATTCCTACGTGGACTTACGTGAACTGAAACATAGCCATGGGACGTGGTGTACAAATACTACCAAGTATCATTCCATGGACACTACTTTCTTCTTAAGTCACTTAGAAAGTTATTGCTTTTGTTCCGTAAGTTTGCACTGGGTGCCCTGCGAATGATTCGTTATATGGTTGTTGTTCCACCACATTTAGGGCTGTGAACCTCAGGATTGTCGTTCTGTGCATCGCTGACCTTGGCCAGTTTTGCATGCATGAGACTCTGACAACTTCTATCCTTTTCCAAGTAGCACGCAATTCAAAAAGAAACGACAGGGAATATGGTAAGAAAGATACAGGCACACCGACCAGATGATTTTGGGAATCAACGTTCAGCTTCCAAGTCATGCCACCAAATGAGCATGGGTCAAAATCATAAATCCAGAGAATTGCAGTATGATGTTCATAGTACCAGTATGCTGAACCCAATCATGAACCGGTTGGGCCGATTGGGGTATGGTTTTGCATGCTGGCTAGGCCTGCAAGCGCCTGCAGTTCCCTGGCAAGTCATGCAAGGTTGGTGGTAAGAAACACGTTTCAACACCCTGAAGAACATTACTTTGCTACTGGGAAATGGCAATTTTGGCATTGTGATATTGTGATACATATTGGGATATATGGGTTCTTGAAGGTTCGTGGGTATCATCATCCCAAATATGATGAATCTATCTGAACGTATTTGTGGCCTTTCCTAAAATCGGGGACACCAAAAACCACCTGAAAGAGAGAAACAACCCAACTTCAGCTATGGATTTCCCAAAAAACTGGGTATGGTCTGGCCAAGAATGATCTAGAATTGATCCCCAAGATTTTCCCAAGAAAGCCGACAAACTACACTGATATTACACTTATTTCCCCAGAGAATCTGGATGAATTATGGCCGTTTTCCAAAGAAAATGGATGATCTACCCTCTGGTTAAGTAACATAGCTATTGAAAATGGCCAGTTATAGTGGATTTTCCCATTAAAAATGGTGATTTTCCATAGCTATGTTAGTTTACCAGAGGGTATTATATAGCAAAAAAGTCCAAGTGTCCTTGGCTGGTCTAAGGTGATGGCTTGGAGTATGCCTTGGCCCTTCGCTCGGCAGCGGTGTACGTCCTGGGAATCTGCAGCATTCCGCTGTTGTTTCCCTGTCGAAGCTCACCAGAGGTGCAGTCCCGTCGATTTCAGTCGAGGGTGGGTTCAGTTACAGTTGATTGGTTGAGAATGATTGAACATGATTCAAACATATTCCAATTATTTCCAAGTAAAACTATGGTTGGAGATATATGCTGTTATCTTACATATGATTTTTAGGGCAAAATCAGGGTGTCCTATGGTTTCCTTCTGTTTCCTTCTCACATGATGAGCCCCCTTCGAGGAGCCTTTGAGTAGCTGGGCGACTTGCTCAAAAAGTCCATATCGCTTCATTCCAACGAACCTTGGAGGCAGTTTGCGCCAAGTGTGTGCTTGCGTAGTGAAACTGCAGGGAAAAGCTGGACATCAGCGCTGCACAGCACACTCTCTTTACACAGTGAATCCAGGAACTTGATGCGTATCTTCCACATCCTGCCCTTTTGGACTCTTGTCGCAAAATGGTTGTCAGTCGGTCATGAGAACATATAGAACGGTCGGAAGGTCCTTCTGGATAGTGTATAATTTTGTTGAGGCTAATGCAAATCATGAGGAGCAAGACAATAGCAAATAGTGCAAAAACAGAACTTGCAGTATTCAACTTGAAGTATCCGGTAATAGACTGTAGGAGTGGAGCAGTCTTCCTTGGTAGGCATGAACTATCCGATAACTATCCATTGTTGCGACCATTGCAGTGACTTGCGATCACAGAGTGAGAAGCAGCTCAACACTCCAAGAGTGCTGGGAGAATCTGTACGGAAATGCACCTTCGTGTTCTGTCGCTATAAATTTGAGTGGGATCATTGCTATGGGATATCTCCAAGTGCACTCCAGTGCTTTTTGCATGTTAAAAAATCACGGAATTTCTAAGGTATGCATTTCTGGTGACGCCATATCTGGGCGGCTTGGTGAAATCCATTTGGGATGCCATTGCAGGTGTCTCCTTAGGCCTTTTTGCGGTGAGCTACCTGGCAGACGAGTGGTTGAACCGTTGAACCGGTCGAAAATGAAGATGTGTGCGAAGATCAGTGATTTTGAAGGGAACACAATGAAGTTTGTTTCCTTGTTTGGGGATGTTTCATATTTTGGGGTTCAGACTTTTTGAAGCATCAGTTTAGTCTAGTCTAGTCAGTCTAGATTTGTCCATGGGTGGTTGCTGTAAGGACAGCAATTGTTCAATTCTTCCTGGCAAGAGAGGAAACAACCTCGAAGCTCAAGACTTCAAAATCACGTAAAATCACCAGATCTGACATAGAGTATCATAGAGTTGCCATGGGTTTTTGCATGTTTTTGCAGGAAATCAGCTTGTGCAATCAGCCAAGGTTTTTTGAATCTGATACTTCCTGGTGGAGCTGCTGGTCCTGAATATTTGACTTCAGACTACTTCGAGCGAGCCTGGTTGCCGTTTAGATGCTTGACGTCACGATTTTCTTGCCAAGATATTGTTGAAAAAATGTCCGAACTTTTCAGTTCAGTGAAGTTCTATGAAGTTGATCCAGATGAACTGTTCTGCAAACACGAAGAATGAATAAGTTTTTACAGAGTGCGGAAACGGATTGTCAGCATTTAGATGAATCCTTTGCCATTGATGTGCTCACGGCCCCACTCCTGACTTTGTAAAAAAGTGGCTGTGGCTTAAAATGATTGACACGTATTGAACACCAATGGTGACTGAGTCCAATGACCAAATGCACGGGTCCTTTGATACACCTTCTTGAGCCATACCCATGCCAGGATATAGCACGCCTGCTGCCTTTTTACTGGCCTTGTGCCTTACGTATGGCTACTTGGAAGCAGTGCGATTTTGCACGGTGAGAGACATGAATGAACAAGATGTTCCGGCTTGGATCTTTGATTCCAAAGATCTTCGACCCGGTATGTTTCATCATCATCACTAGCACTCATTGAACGAGTTGATTGAGAAACTTGGATCCCAGAATCCACTGTTCAAAGTGGATCCAAGTGGTGGGAGATTCAAACTCGTCATTTCCAAATCGACTAGCTTGCGTATGCCATGGCGATTTCCCCATTAAGGTCTCTTCTTAAGCAACTTGAGCGTTGCCAAGAAGCAGTATCTTGGATTTGCTGAGTCGGTCTGTCATGTTTCCCAGCGCTTCCACCAGAGGTGAATCTCTTGGGAAGATTTGACTTACCCGGTGTCCTCAAACATGGCTTGCTGGAAAATCTACCCTTAATATAGAGATTTAGAGCTATAAACCCCATTTCATAGTGGGTTATCCAGCCATGTTTGATTGCCAGGTGGTATTTCCTCATGAACGCTCCAAGGTATGCCATGTGCATCTATTCTGAGCTGCTGGTACCCTTTATGAGTCCACATACCAGAACGGGCTTCCGTGCTGTGTCCTGGCATGCATAATTGATGTTCTGTGACTATACTTGATATCCAATTATATCCATTCATATCCATGCATATCCATTCATGTCGATTCATACCGATGAAGATACTTACATATACTTACTATCCAAAAGATCCGTTCAACTTGAGATTATATTATGGGATTTGATCATCAAATGGTAGTAATGGATGCAAATGATGACCTGAGGGGTTGGGTGGGGCTCTAAATTGGTGATGCCTCAAAATGGGATTGTCAAGTACTTCACATGACTCATGACCTATTTTGAAGGTCGATTAGAACCCATGTTTCAATATTTGTTCAGCCATTCCCAGTTCTGGTTTTACTGGGATGGGTTTCAACAGGATGGGTCACTCTTTGACCTTTTCTTGGGATATGATCATCAGACATCATCATACATCAACTTGCCTTATATCTCGCCCCAGATGTCAGGTTGTTTCCAGGTCGTGGTTGGTCTCAAAATGGGGATTACCCAAGAAATCACATAAGTGTCATGGCTTCATGGGGAAAATGATCAACCCGAGTATTTTTAGGGTTCGCGATGGTTCGCGATGGTTCGCGATGGTTCCAGTTTCGACAGCCAGGTCTGCTGGGACTGGGACTTCCAATGGAATTGGAACGGCTCCGCCATGTGCGGATTCTCGCTTTCAGGGGGATGGGACGGGCCCTGGGCCAAGAATTGCAGTTTTGATGGGGGAAAACGGGGAAATGATGGTAAACCCTGGGATTTGGGGTGCACATGTTCGACTTATTCGAATTTGATATGCCTGTTGTGATTACTTGTGATGGTTGGAGTTCCCCTGATTAGAAACTACACGTAGTCAGCATTTGTAAATATCGAATCCGTTCCTGAATCATCTGAATCCTGCGTGTATCTAACTTCTGTGTGAACCTCTCAACCAATTGAATACAAGAACAACCAACTCCACACATCAATTCAGTATCCGAAATCTCTATTACCCTTTTTGTTTTCTGCTTCAGCATTGAAGGTTGGTATTACCCAAATACCAATCAAATCCACATCAAAATTCACTTTCTGTGGCTAAGGATTTTGGTTGGTATCCCTGGCTGTGCTGCTCTCCATCATTACTTTGGGGATGCTTCCGACGCGACGCTCCATCGAGACGCACACGGCCAAATGGGCCTCTGCATTGGCGCTTGCGCAGCTGGCAGAGGCGGGCTTTGAGGAACGACTTGCAAAAGCATCTCATATCGTAGGAAATGTTCTAGCTTGTGGAGAATTGATCTAGTTTTATTGGTATTTGTTTGATAGATTAGACATGATTAGACTAAGTATATTAGACTACTGTATGTTATGATATGTTATGATTGGTTTCGTTCTTTTGCTGGGAAAAGGATGTATAAATGATAAATGAATATTAATTTAAGCAATAATATTACCATCCATGGATCAGACACAAGCAGAAATGCAAGGGTAAATGGGGAGATGTAATCCCTACTTCAATTGTGGAACATGATACAAAGATACATATGGCTGCAGCTCAAAATGTAAGGTCCCGATCCGTACCCCGGACCCACAGGCGATCCATACCCCTGATCCATGCTTGAATTCATTTGAGACCATTTGTGTAACTCCTTCGTTCCATACGTCCGGATCACCGCGTACCGATCCATACCCGTTTTTTGAGCCATAGCCATATATAGATGGAGTTGGATGGATATTGATAGATACTGAACTGTATTTCAATAGTGTATTGTCATGTATTTTTCTATTGCCAGATAAGATTGCCGGTATGTCCAAAGATGAAGGCACTTTGGCGTGGGTGATTGTTAGCGGCACTGATTGGACACGTCTTTTGTTGGGGATCAAACTGATCGACCCTTCAATAGATACACCACCATAAAATGGCATCATTTTGATATATTTGGATATTCCTAAAATTGTCAAACCCATCTATTAGTCAATGATCTATATAATACTAATGGACACTCACGGTATTTGATGTATTTTGTGGGTCCCTTAGTATCCCATGTTTGACCCCGTTCCCACGGGGGAAGGATACTGCGGGATGTTTGGAGTACTTGATGACCATTTTGCAGCAGGCCCGCGGTTCTTTGGAGATGTCTGAGAACATTGGCTGTTTGCATGTCTTTGCGCATTGCAATGTGAAAATATCTCCGGTTTGCTTAAGCTGTTTGGCCATTGGATCTGTCGTTTCTGCCACAAATCTATACGTACAAATCTGACCTCTGCCATAGATGCGTAAAGATGTAAGAGCTCAAGTTGTAGTATGACAAGCCCAATATTGAACCATCACAGTAACCAACCATTTGGGATGGTTTTACATTTTACACATCATCCCATGACAAGGGCTATACCCAGTAATCAACCAAAATTGGAACGGGGCAGGAAGCCTGGAAGTTCCAATTTCACGCGGACAGCTCCAACTTTTACATCAAGTACCTTGGAGGCGACAGAGGCCTGGGATTCTCCCAGCCCCCTAGTGTTCAATACCCCCCAGCAAAACCCTGGTTTAGGATTTGATATTAGGGGGATGGGACTATGAATGACAACAGCAATTCACCACAAGCCCAATCACTAATCATCAATCATCAACCCATTGGTTATAGACGTTTTCCAGCGTGCTGTGCTTGATTGCCCGCGGGTGTACCCATTGTTTGTTGGTTATATCCCACTACATTCCGCAAAAGCCATTTTTTCTGTTTGTTAAAGAGTTATATCACCATAGAATCACCACCAGATTGTCATGTTCCAAGCCCGCGGCCACGCTTTTAGGCATTTGGGTCTACGGCGGACACGGGCAGAAGCCATTCTGGCCTTGACTCCCTGGGAGCCCAAAGATTCCAAGAATCTGAAGAAGGTTGCGAGCTTTTTGAGGCGGAAGATTCGTGTCGAAACTGGGGAGATTTGGAGGTTTCCGAAGTCATGGGGGTACCCCCAAATCATCCACATTGAACCATTTTAGTATCTTGGTTTTTGGGATCCCCAATTTAAGGAAACCTAATTGTTGATGATTTGAGAGGGGTTGAATTTGGCTGCAGGAGGTTTTGAAGGATGTGAACTTGACACAATGTGTCGTTTGGATATGCTAAGTATCACTATCACATATACTGTCTATCCAATAATGTGGGGGAAGATTGGCACCAACACCAGGACTCTCAACATGAATCAGTTCTCACCCTTCTCTTTCCAACTCTGTGTTGCTCTGGAAACTCTTGCGACAGGCAGCTTAGGCAATTGCTTCGCATCCAGAGTGAGCAGATGCAACTCTTGCATGCAAAGATGTTGGGCAACTCTTGTGGGAGTGTGACCCCAACGTGTGTCACCGTGACCGGTCTTTCTGGCAACACAGAGAGAGAAATGCCGAAATATGAGATTTTACGGGATTTAATGGGATTATATGGGATTTAACCCTCTGGTAAACTAACTATCAAATATTCTCAAATATGACAATACGTTGTTGGGTATTGACTTAGAGCAAAATCCACAGCACGCAATCGCAGATGTTTGCCACTGGGTTGCCACCTCAGACTTTCGTCTACTGGTATTTGGATGTCCACTGCTGTTCAATCTAAGAAACACCTATTCAAGAAGTGCTAATACTTCGTACTGCAAGCCTTCCCACAGCCAATATGAGGCGATACTTCGGACAGTCCATGCCCAAGGGTAAGTGGCTTGGACCTTCGCAAACCTGTGATTCTGCAAAATTATTCTGGCATTGCATCATTTTCAGCCTCAGAAACACACAGAATATCGTGAGTGTCTGTGCGTGTCTCCTTTGTTCACGGGGATACAGCCAACCCTCTCAAGATTCAACCTCACAATAATGTTTGTTGGTGGTCAATAAGCCCTTAACAAGCTCTTATTTAAAATTATGAGGCTGATTCCTTGTTCAACAAGTCTTAGCCATCCCTGGATTGGCTAGAAATCATGGAACTCGAACATTAGATAGTGCCTATCATTGTGCAACCAAATCTCTCAAACCATGTAGTACAGCATTGTGTTTTAATCCCACCGAAGCATTCCCAATATGAATCAATATTACCATGTTTACGGCTGGGATGTTTCAACCATCCCCGGCATTGGGTAGATCCCAGAAATTTGTCCATTGAAGATACCACAATTTGGATCATCCCGGGATTATATTTGCTCGGCAAATCTGGTCTCAGGCAGTTGAAATTGGAAGATTTTCTCCTTGCTTGCAATGATGGCTTGTCTCTCGTCGCGCGTGACTGTCGCTCCAATGCAGACTTGACGGAGGAGCCAGAGATCAGATCTCGGAATTTAGGTCAACTTTTCAAAGCATATCAATCGAACCATGAATCAAACGTGATTTCATAGATTGTGTATGAATTGATATCAGTTGACTCTACTCAGCTGAGAAAAACCCTCTGAAGAAGGATGGAATCTGGGCTCCCCGGCTCCAGGAGACGTGTGAAGAGCTGAAGCGCATCGCAGAGAAGGCGGATGACATTTTGATCCAGACATTGCGAGACATCGCCGAGGATCAGATGCTCCTTGAATGCGGATGTCCTGCAGTGGAGAAATCTGATGAAATCTGGTGATCTTTGGGCATTATTGATGGTATGTTCAAAGCTTTATTGTATGTTAGGCAATGTTAGGTATAGACCCCTGCACTGGATCTGATCACATCGAGGGCTGAGACTGCTGGCATAGCATGAATTGGGTGCAAGCGATGCCTCACTTTGGCATTGGATCCCCAAATCCATGCTGAATCTTCAGGAATCATCAAAAATTGTTGGGGTATCCCATCTTTTTGGGATATGATATATATATATATATATACATACAGATCCAGACTAAACTCACTAGACTCCTAAAAATGGATGGTTTGTTACAAGAAATGACTTGAATTTGGTGGGTGATTAACCTGTCGTTGACCATCATTTTCCCCGTTAGGAGGTTATTAATTACTACCTCCTAGATTACATCCCGTTACTACCCCATGGATTAAATCCGAGTATGTCGCCATCACATTCCCATCATATACTCAATACATCTCCATGAACTGGTTGGTCTTATCCTCCATTGAAATGGAGTTTTGTTTGGTGAAAACTCCAACATCATATCATATCATAGCATATAATAGCATATAATAGCGTAGTGTTAGTATATCCCAAGTGTAACCCCCTTTGTGGTCAAACAAAAACCTCTAACTTGTCAGTATGGTAGAAAAAAGCCCAAGGAACTACCCATTTGAATGTCTTCCCAAAAACTGCTTGAGCAAAGCATGAGATCCGACCTCTCAAATTTAAAATATATACCCCTATGTCAGCCCCCACAAACTGGTTGATCAATCATACTGGTTGATTTATATATCATTATTGTTTACTTATCATTATTCCACATGAAATCCCCATCGACTCCCCTGACATGATCGTAGACATAACTATCCCAAAATCACCTTATTTCAGTGAATGATCATGATTTACCATCCATGAATGGAGATTGATAGCTGGGAAAATCATCTATATTCATTTAGCAAGCCATGATTGCCAGAGGATATATCCCGTTGATATCCCATTAAACCTCCATTTATCCCATCGATATCCCATTAAATCCCATGAATATCCAGATCAACTGCCTTAGGGCTTCCATTCAGATGGCCTTCGTCGACAAGCTCCGCTCCTGGCCTGCAGCCTTCCGCGACCTCGGCGCCAGCGCCGATGCACTTGGCGCTGCGTCGTCGGACACCAACGAGACGTGGAGTAACCGGACCCAGGGGGGGGTACGGGGGGGTGCCTCAAGGTGGAGGTGGCTGGGATGATGGCAGGGCAGTTTCCTGGTGATGGTCTAGAAACGGTGGGTTTCCAACACATCTGTAAACTTTTACAGTAGGTTGATGGGGGATGAGGGGAGAACCAAGGCATTTTCTGGGGATTATACATGATTGTACCGGATATACAACGATTGATAGTGGTTGAGAAGGTTGAGAATGGCTTGAGAATGAAGAAGAATTGGATGAAGCTTAGGGGAGTTGATGATTGTTCCTGGATTGTTTTAGAGATTGTTGAATTGAATGGGAAAGGTTGCTATTTTGCTTCAGGAAGCGGTGGACGGGTTCCTTATTTGTTTGGGAAAACTTGTTTCACATGTTTGTGAAGGGGAATCTTTGGCGTCTCTGCTGACGGGGGTCTGCAGGAACTGGTTTGCTCTCAGAAATACAACCTCTTGGTTGTTAGCCCTTCTATGGTCATTGTATTTTCGCGTCTGGTCTGCATTGGAGCGTACATTCATGAGCCGCTGGTCTGGTTCTGTATGCTTGATCCTTGCAGGTAGACTTGACCCCCTATCACATATTGAAGTCTGTACAGATCAAACTCGAAAATGTTCAAAGCTGGGCTGCCATAGCTGGCACCAGGAAACTACAGCTGCGGATGTGTGGTTGCGACCTCTCTGATTTTCTCTCAAACCTCCGGGTCCTCCTTTGAAGTCAACATCAACAGATTGCTGGGCATTTGCATGGGATTGGCAGTGGGCAACATTCCCGCCTTGTTGATCCTTGTCAGCAATCAGCCTGGGTCAAGCAGTTTTGAAGTCATTCCTTAAGTATCCTTAGGGTCAAAACGGCAGTAGGTGAACATTCTAGCAGTTTGTTCAACTGTTTGTTATTTATGTTCATGTGTTTTTTTAAAGAAACGCCGGTGATCACCAGCGTATCCAGCCAGAGTCGGCCCACAGGATCCTCAGCAGTACTGATCCTGCAGACCTTACATCAGTGAACTATTTACTGCGCATCTTTATGTACTTTGTAGTGATGTTCACTACTTGGACTTTGGCGATCTTTGGCTATTTGGCGATGGACTCCAAATACTTCCGCGCGTGCCTCATGTGGGTTCGATGCCCAGTTGCTGGCAAAACGTGCTTTCACAGACATATCAGCTGAGCTTGAAATTTTAACAATGAGAAAAACAACATCACGCTCTTGCACGAAACTGAGAGTTTTGCCTTCTGACAGCGCAAAACAGAACACCATCGATGAGCATCCTTTACCAGCAAATCATCCACAGCCAACTGATCATGTGAAGTTCCCTCGAAGGGTCTTTAAGTGAATCCACGTTATTCTGGATTTTTATTGTTCGTCATATTCTAGATTGGATAAAGCAGAGCAGCAGTCAGACAAGACTGAGTCACTTTTGAGCAAAGGCTGCATTATCTGGAACAGAGATGCCACTCGGATTGCAATATTCAAGTATTGATGGCACCTTTCAATCAGGATCCTCCCCTTGCCCATAGAAAAGCGTAAACATGGGCGTGTTCTCCAAAAAAATGGTATGTTTTTCCATGAGTTCCCATTTTGCAAGGTAATTTGAGCAAGTTTATGGGTATATTTGGAAGGAAAATAAGGGTTTATAACATTTTATCAGGGGTTTGTTTACCCTACAATTCACTGGTTCATCATCCACTTCCTTCCACGTCCATCCATGTTCCACCCATTTCCTTCCATACTCCATTATACATTCCCCATGAAATTGCCCATTCGTTTCGCGCTTTCAGTGCCCGCTTTGTTCACCGTGCTTCAGGTGCCGCCACTTGCCGCGTGTCGGCATGTTGGATGTGCAGCTCTTTACGGCGATCCTGGACAACGTCTTGGCGGTCATGGTGAGGAGCCCTGTGGAGCCATGAGCCATGAGTCGGATGCCAGAATTGTGAGAACTCCAGCGGGAGTTCGGGGATATTATAACATATTATAATATATAATATATATATATATAATTATATACAATATAAATATCCAATGTTATGAAATATTATATATATATGTATTATATACTATTATATATATATATATATTATATACTATTATACATATATTATATACTATTAGACATATATTATATATAATATATATATATATATATTAAATTATATATATACATGACATGTATTATGTGAAAGGTATTTGTGTATGTATATATATATATATATATCATTTATTATATGATAGATGATATTTAAGGACCATATTCACGACGTGGACTGACTCAGAAATACTCAGTGGAAACACGGAGGTTTGACTTTTTGACCATCAAATTGGTCGAGGTTCCTGGTCGATTTTGCTGCAAACTGATGCGGGGACACTGATGAACTGCTATTCTTATCCTTCCTGGAAACGATCGGTGAGAAGCGAAGGTGTTGGCAACTGCTGATTGCTTCGGCATTCTTCCATCTATTGATTTTATATAGAGGATCACAACAGCGCCGGTGCATGTCGCAGCAATTTGCCGCCAGTCCGAAACTTCTGCGAGATTCCAATGTTGGATTTTTTCCTTTTCCCGACTTGTTTCCACCACCATGCTGCAACATGGGCAACAAGGTGGTGTTTATGGTGGACATGGTGTTCGCCTATATGCAGGCCAGAAATCGCTGAAAAATGTATCATGTGTCAGGGAACTAACTTAAAAATCCATGTCACATTGAATGTTTTTTTGGAGGCCAAAGAACGTCCATGAAACTCTTCCAGCTCAAGCAATTTGGACAATGTTGGTGTATTTTGGTATACAGCATGGTGCTTGTTTCTCTGAATAGGTGTTGAATGAACCCGCAGAAGATTCAGATTGGAGTCAATGTTTGGATCCGTATGTTCGATGCCATCTTTTTGTAAACCGTTTCTTGCACACTTCGCACATTAACAATCAAGAAGCAAGTTTGGTCCTATCTTTCGTGGGCCAACTTGAAAAGTCTGATTTGATTTGTTGGAAAAACAAGACTTCAGGACGCATAGATTATAAGGTGATTCCTCAAGTTTTGGTGGAAAACGATGGAAAACAGCTGAAACCAACACATTTCATCAGGGCAACGATGCTTCGGAGCAGATGAAGGCCGGGTCTCTTTCAGCTTGGCATTACTCGTACCTGGGAATATCCAGTAGTTAACCTGGGCATCACCAAAACATGTATCAAAATTACGTGCATCTCTATCGGCGGTGACGACTGCCGATGCCTATTATAAGCACAAACGCAGACAGCTGAGTGCCCAGTGATCCTGTCAAGATGCTAGCCACTAGCCAACGGTCATTTATTGAATTTAACAAAGCTATGGAACATCGCCCATCTCATTGCCTATGAAATATAGTGATTTTCCATAGCACTGTTCAATCACCAGAGGGTAGGACCTTTGCCACGCAGAGGGACTCAATTCTATCCATCATGACTCCCTTTTTGATCGACTACTTTGTTTGCCAAATCGCAGGAAATTCTACCTGCTTGACTGATGCAGAAGGTTTGTGCTTGACATGATACGTGGGGCATTCTGCCAACTGTCGCTGGAATGATTTTTTTTCTTCAAAACATGGAGCACAAATCAAACTATGAAGCACAATCCAAAGTTGTACTTTTTATTTATTTTTATTGACTACACGGTGGGAAACAATGTTTATTGATGTGTCGTAGAGGCTAAATGATGCTAAACCCCGTTCCTTCCCAATTTGGAAACAATGAGGAAGCTGTGGTGCTCAAGTGATGATGGCAGGCAGCGGTGACTCGTTGCATTCAGCGGATTGCAACACAGATAGATACTCTGAAGGCCACTGATGCGGGAGGGGCAAACCAGAGCTGCCTGTAGTGGCTGAATCAGTGGAGTGGTGCCCAAAGGCGCTTGTATTGTGTTTGGTTATGTTTGGTTCATGTTTGGTTCACTTTTTGATGAAATGCGCTCTTGATGACATGCTGCAGATATGAAGCCCTTGACCTTGTTTGGACATCCATTGCTGCAGCCAGCTCAGAATGTACTGTAGAAGTACAGAGCTGATGGGCTACAAAAACACAAACATGTGCTCACATATGAGTACTGTAGATGAGGAGTCAACACATGAGTTCATACCAATTCATTGTGATTGTGATTTAGCGCAGGAAAGTATTGTGCCGAAACAAACCTATCACTTTCCATTGTCCAACCCCCACAGCATCTTTGAACTTCTTGGTGTAACCACGCGGTACCTCAAAAGAGGTCTCGTTTTGTGCGTGGCTTCCGCGGCACCAGCCATGGTGAAAATTCCTGCAGATTTTACGGTGGAGACAACGCCGACCAAGCCCATTGAGGGGCAAAAGCCAGGGACTTCGGGAATCAGGAAGAAGACCAAGGTGTTCATGGAGGGAACGTAGCTGGGCCAGCCAATTATCGCTGACTATAGCCGTGCATAGCCGTCTTGCATGTTTCATACTGAATGGATGGGCTGACATACACTGACTCCATGATCCGTCCACTAAAATTGTTTGCGTTCAGCTATTGCGTGCTATTGAAAAGTTGTGATCAGTAAAAGTAAATAGTACATCACATCCACAAAGGAAGCAGCTATCTTTGACTAAGCCTTTTTTCAAGAGGAATTCAAGGTTGAAGATCCAGAAAAATCAAAAAATCCTCCTCCACTAGAGAGGTTGAAGAGCTGTCTCGAGGTACTTGGCGAACTTCGTGCAGAGCGTGTTCAACACTTTGCAGGAAGAGAATGTCCCCGTGCAGGGTGGAACCTTGGTTGTCTCTGGGGATGGCCGATTCTGGAACCCAGAGGCCCGGGGGGGGCCCGGCGGGCCCGGGGTGAGCTGAAAGAGCAGTGAAGGGAGGGGTGGAAACTGAGAACTATTCATCATACAGAATGTGTATAAAAATGTTTATTACTACTATGTTGCTTGTGTATCATCTGAGACATATCATAGATTATCATAGTCTCTATGTTCGCTCGGTTATTTCCATCTTCTCAAAGACATGGCGATTGATTGCATACTTTACTTTGGTGCAGAGCCATTTCAGGCTTTGAAAAAAATCGCTACCAGTATTTGCTATGCGTGGGTCCTTCATGAAGCGGACTTGAGCATATAGATTCTGGTTTGTTTCACTTTATGATATGACAACATATCTCATCATGGTACTGAAATATTTGACATGTCCATTTTGCAGGATATACATGGATATACCCTCTATCCCTCTGGACAGGCGATCCAAATCATCATCAAGATGGCCTTTGCAGCAGGAGTGGCACGAGTATGGTGTGGCACCAACGGCCTTTTGTCCACGCCGGCGACCTCTGCCGTGATCCGCATGCGCGGTGGCAAGGGCTATGAACCGTTTGGAGGTGTGGTGATTTCGTGCGGACATGACATCGCTGTTGGAGCAAAGTGATGTGGTAGGGGCATGCACCAGTCTTTTAAAGTATTGCTTAGGAAACGAGAAAGTCTGGTGCTTTGACTTGAAAGCATGTCTGAGTTTTGTTTGCAGTGATCGGTTGAGCAGATTTGTTGACAAGCACTTCATGGAAGAAGTCTTCCAGCTGTTTGGACGTACAAAATTCTAAAAGCAACTATTTGAAGGGTCCGAACATTTATCATCCAACGTAGTGGCACATGGAGCAGACTGAGCAGACTATGACGATGATTTGTGTCCAAGGCTTCATTTGCTCTGCCTCTCACAATCCTGGTGGCATTGACGATGATTTTGGCATCAAGCAACTTGGATGAACCTGGCAAACGTTGGGTTTTGCCCAAAAAAAAAATGTACGGTTCACCCTATCCCTATTAGAATTATTAGTTCAGCCCCTTGTTTACTCTTTCTTCGTCTTTCTTCCAGGTACAACTGCGAAAATGGTGGGCCGGCACCTGAGAAGTTGACCAACAAGATGTTGGAATGGACCGCCAAGATCACGGAGCTGAAAAGCTGCAGCAGCTTAGTCGGAAAGAAATGACTGTATCGGCGATCAACGGAATTATCAAATGTTGGCCAAAGATTGGATGCTTTACTGGCAATCATCAGATTGTTGCCAGTTTTACCTAGTTGTACTATGTTTTACTGCGAATCTTAAATTGTTCTGTAACAGAGTTGAATAAGAACGACTGGAAAACTGTGGGTCGATGGGTCTAAAGTGTTGCCCCTCAGTAGACTGCATCCTCTACAGTATATCTCAGAATGAGGGATACTCCAAAACGGACCCTTTCATGGGAAAACGATGCTAAGCAATGATAAACTGGGTTTTGATATGTTTAGATATGTTTTGATTATCATGATCCAACATAAAGCATGTTGATACAGCACCACAAATCCAAGATCAACAATGGGATTCTGAGGGATTCTGGGCTTCCCAAGGTAAGCTACCAGACTTTGATCTTTCCAAGCCCGAGCTCTATGAGTTGCCTGGGGGAAAATTTGTGGAAATCTTCGATTGTGTGGCAGATCACCTGGCTGTGCTGAAGCCCTTTGCCTCAGATATGGAGATGAGATGAGATTGATGAATGATGGTGAGATATGGTAATTGTGAATGTGAGTGGATTGAACTGAAGCCTGAAAGTTGTGTTTATGAGATTCTGTGATAGCTATGCCTTCATTCACACCGTGCCAGAAGCCATTCGAATGAGAAGATCAGCACCTTTCTCCCAGACACCTTAAATTTCGACGCAGCTGTGAGATTGCTGAGGAATTGCTTTGACTTCGAGGGTATCAAGAAGCTGATTGCTCACCCGCAATTCAGTGATTTGCCATCGATGTCTTTGATTAGACTGGGGAGCCGAATGGCCCTTCATAATAATGTAAAGTAATGGAATGTACCTGTGAATGGACGCCTGTAAAATGTATAACAATTTTTGCGGAAGCACACCTCTGTCAACGTCCCCTTGTCCAAATCAGAATAGGTTTTGATTTGCAAGAACCACTCTGGAAGAGTACAATTGTTGTACATCCATGCAAGTCCTCTCATGTCGGTACTATAGTACTATATACTATATATATATATATATTATACATATGTGTATCCTACTGATATCCACTGCCTTGTGGCAAATGATGGCATGGATGTGCATCAGGCTTCAGAATACCCCCAAAAAGTCAAAAGGGTCAAAATGGAAGGCCCGCAGGTAACCAGAGATTTTGGATTTTTGGAACTTCTTCGCTAGTCTTAGTACAACAACTCCATTCCAGTGGCCAAAAAGTTCATACCATCCAGTCGACCCAAAACTGGAGCTCTATTCCATTGGATTTCTCAGATGAAAGACTGACTTGGATTTACACCACTCAGATCCCATCCAGTGAGGTATGACCTACGATTCCATGTGTGGTGTCCAGGGCCCCTATGCCCTCCGCGTCTTCGAGAAGGAGCTTGGCGCTCCAAGCGGGACCTGCAAAAACGCCACGCCGCTGCCGGACTTCGGAGGACCAACCTCCGCCTGGCATGGTCACGCCGATCCCAACTTGACCTATGCGGTGGAGCTGGTGAAAGAGATGGGATTGAACAAGGACCTGGGAAAAATGATGAAAAATGACACGACCTGGCAGTAGCATGACCTAATTGGATCTAATTGGTGCAAATTTAGACTTAAACATACTTAATTAGTCTTAATTACAGAAATCGATGAATGATACCATGAAATCATGTTCAAACAGCTGGCAATCATATGCAATCATATGCAACAATTATGGCTGGAGACACTGGAAGGGGGCACTGGATGGCAAGGGACGGGGGGTTTGGCTGTGAAGAACTTTGGGGTTGGGACTGGCCACTCAAGTCACCAAACATTTCATTGATCCGGACCTGATCGAATGGGTTCTCTTGCAGAGGGAGTTTGGATGACTTGCAGAGGGAGTTAAGATGATCATGTCCAAAATGATTCTCAAGCTTTCTGCACAACTGCATTTTGCGTAATTATATAGACATGTTGTAATCAAGGTCGGAGTAGATCACAAGCAGCAACAATTTTACCTTGAACAGATGCCTTTTGAATCCGTTTGAAGTTTGCAGGAGGGTAACAAGGTCGAGACTGGCAAACCCATCCCATGCTTTGGCGCCGCAGCGGATGGCGATGCAGATCGCAATATGATTTGTGGCGCGCAATTCTTCGTGTCGCCCAGCGATTCTCTGGCGATGATCGTGGCAAATGCCGACCTCATCCCGCAGTAACTTGGCTGGGGTGGAGCAAAGGTGGGGATGGAATGGCGATTGAGGCCCAAATTCACACAGATGAAGAGAGGATGCGAGCTCTGAGCTCCATGAAAATGATTTGATCAGAATGTGTGGGCGTTTGGGTATCTGAATGTTTTTGACTTCGGACTTGCATTAGCCCTGAGAATCCAGAGAAAAATCACCTGTGGGTAGGAAGATGATGTCACCATTCAGTTCTAGGATTCCTCTCTAGACTAGATCGAAGTCATCATGCCAGCTGCCAGCTGTGCGTCTTAGGTTCAAAAGTGGTTTGAAGGGATGTGCCAGATCAATGCCAACCTCAGCTGCATTGGATTTGGTGGCCAAAAAGATCCTTGGATTTTCTGCATATCCACTAGGGGAAGCCACTGGACGAGAGTTCGCCCCAAGGAAGCTGGTTCTAGGTGCCAACCGAGGTCAAAGTTGCTGCGCAGCATAGCTACTTCCCAGCCCTGTCCCTGATTGAGGGTGTAAACATGCCATGCCTCCACTCTGATCCCAGCAATGCCCAGCCAAGGAAAAACATCCCCTGCTTCGAAGTCCCCACGGGCTGGAAATTCTTTGGGAATCTGATGGACAGTGGCACCAGCTATTTCCCCGGCAAGGAGCACAAAAGGGCGCCTGGAAATTGTCAAACTGCACAAGCGCAACCGTCTTATCAGTTGTTTAGTATAGCTATATTAATGATATTTAATGATAAATATGAATAAATATGAAAATGACTGATTATGACTATACCTAATCTGTGAAGTAATATATCATAACTACTATATCGAAAGGCACTGATCATTTCTTCAACGGCGTGTATGAATGACAATTGCAAGTGCCCTGGTGTCTCGGGGCAGACGGTCCGAACACGCCATGAATGGAAAGTGTTTGATGGATATTCTCAGTCCACAATGTCCACAAAGCATCTCTGACGTTGCCACAATCAACGAGGCCCAATTATTGGCCTTCTATGATATCCTGTTATATCATGTTGTTTGTGGGTTTGAGGCGAATTTCCAAGCAAGTGCCCCCGAACACAGGCGGTGTACCGACCACAGCTGCTGACATGTTTTTTTGGCAGGAGACCTACACTCCCTTCATTTGCGGCGAAGAATCCTTCGGTACTGGCGCAGACCATGTGCGCGAAAAGGACTGCAGACTGCGTTTGGTTGAGTGCGAGCTGCACAAACAGTTAAAACATGGAAGAGGAGGTAACAGATGTCAGATTTGGATGATTCAGTCGAAAAGTTCGTCTGGCAGGGGCGAAAACAACAGCCACTCCGATCAGTGGGATTGGCTCACAACTACCCTATCGGATCATTGAAGATTTTTCAAGAACGTTCACAACCAAAAATTATGAACAGGTGTGGGTTTGTCTGAAAATAGGGTACCACTAAAATCCAGTGGCCCATAATTATCCCATATGACATTATCATCATAATTCCACACTATCATCATTAATTATTCCATAGTGTTCCTATTAAACCAGCCATCTGGTGGTATACCCAATATTCAGACACACCCAACTGACCCAAAGTGGGATTCTTTCCCGAGGACGGCATGTGGGCTGTGATGGCTTGGCTTCAGATCTTGGCGAAGAAGACGGAAGCAGCTGGCAAGTTGGTGAGCGTGGAGGCCAGGGATGACCCAACGATCACCACGCCACATGGGTAAACTAACATAACTATGGAAAATCACAATTTTTAATGGGAAAATCCACTATAAATGGCCATTTTCAATAGCTATGTTAGTTTACCAGAGGGTAATGTTAGTAAAGCAATGTAAAGCAATAATAAAGCACCCAAATTTTGATGGTTTATTGATGGTTTAGGCATGTCTATGCTCCCAGTTTCTGGTCTTCGAGGGTTAGGAATTATGCTCGGCCCCCTTTTTGGCTCTCAGCGTGGCTTCGTCTCTCCATACAAAAGGTGAGAGCGTCAATCCTATTTATGGTGATTCTGGGGATGGTTTACTATTGCTTTACTAACATGATTGTCTCTTAAGAATTGGCAACGCTCACGGTCTATGTTAGTTCGGGAGATTGTAGATGGCTTGAAATGGCAAGTTTTATTGAGAGAGGATCAAAAAGTCTAGAAACATGAGGATCAATTGGAATTGGGCGTACCCCGTTTTCAGACAAAGCCGCAATTAGCAGCATGATTGATTCTCCCATATTCGTTTGGTTCACAACGGTAGTCCAAACAGATCATCTCCCATGGGAGAAGACTGGTACTAACTGGTACTAACTAGCTCACATCATCCAACCTGGCAGATAGTGAGCTTCAGGGGTAAAGAGTCAAATGACCCACTTTATAATATAGAGCTTTTATCTAATGAGTTTGAAGGCTGTGCAGAGAAATGAGCAAACACTCTCCCCAGCACGTTCCACATCCCTGGAGGACGTTGCGAATGCTCACTGGAAGGAGTATGGTCGCAACTACTATGCTCGATACGACTATGAAGGAGTTGACAAAGCCAAAGCAGAGGAGCGGAAGTGCAACGGCGTTTGGTTTCTGTGGATCGAAGGTCTGTGAATCGAGAGCAAACTTTGGCTCATGAGATGAACGGGTCAAAGTGTGCACATTTGACTTGCTTATACTATGCGGAAGTGGTCTATTTCAACTTGTTCAAGATATTCTATCCCATGCAGTCATGGCTAGGATCCATATTAATTATTTGTATGACCAGGGCGTTCTTGGAGTCTCAAGATACCAGGCAGGTCAAAGGTATTTGGAACCGCGGAACTGCATCAATTGGAATGGGAAGAAAAACTGAATGTATATATCTTTTGTTTCGGTTTGTGGTTTCGCCAGATCTACTACTCTTTTCATCTTTTGTTTCCTGGGATTGTTAAGCCCAGTTGATCAGTTGTTCCAGGTTCTTGGGCAATGATGAAGCCAACATTTTCAGAGGAATCCTCCATATTTGATCGGAAAAAAAACTGGACAAAACATGGTTTCTTATATATAGATCTTCCCTTGAATCAACCCACTGAAGGGTCGGTTGACGGGTTAAGACTGCAAAACCACTATTCGCTTTGCCGTTATCTGTGCCCTGAGGAGATGTTTGCTGCCATGGAAGCACAGGTCGGTCAGCTCGTGGGCAAGGAGTTCCAAGGTGGTTTGAAGATCAAGATCAATGACGCCAAGCGAAAAAACATACAGTTGTTTGGTGAGTTTTTAGTTTTTCTTCCCTCAAGTTCCAATGTTTCTGCCCATTTCGCTTAATGTTGAAGAGCATGCGGCCCTAGATGGGCAGACGAGTTTCATAGAGAATAACGCCGGCTTTCCAGTTTCCAGATGCACAAATTGGCGATTGCTCATGGACTCAGGACATGTTTGAATATGTCGACCCAGTCGATGGAAGCATTTCGAAGAAGCAGGGCCTCCGCTTTATTTTTGAAGACAACTCGCGGATCATCTTTCGATTGTCCGGCACAGGTGTTGCAGGCAGGAGCTCCAAAACTTGGCAGATCTTGAGACGACCAACCACCAATGATAAAAACGGAAGATTCTCCAAATTTCACCAATATCATCCAATATCCACCATTTCAGAATTAAAAAAATGGTAGTATTCCACTTCCGAATTAGTTGTTTGGAGGGTACTCAGTCAAGATTGCCAGGTGCCACGGTGCGCTTGTACCTGGAGAAGTACGAGCCACCGACGGGCGACCTCACGCAACACCAATTTGAAGTCGGGAAGCTGAGATGAAGACCTGGAGAGTTTGGTTAGTAACGTTGGTGATTGTAAGTCTCATCCCATTCTCTATAAAAATTATAAATGGATTGTAATTTTAACTATGGTTATTAACCCATCTGTAAATCGATTACAACTATTATGGTTTTTAACCCATCTTAAAATTGATTATAACACATTGTAACTATGGTGATTACCCACTGACCAAGTGGGATGATGCTCCAAGTACCCTCGTTTTTTTTAATATAGCGCACTGGAAAATGGCTATTGAGATCAGCATTTGCTTATCATCCATCAACCGGCAGTTGTCCCATGGCTATGCTAAGTGGCCAGAGGAGGGTAGTAGCTGCAAACATCGGAAAGTTGTGGAAATCTGTAGAGATGCCTGTAGAAAGTCGGATTTCCTGTTGCCAGATTCATCACATTTGCTTGGGGGGCCCCAAGGATTTCAGGTTTACCTTCTGGATTACTCTCGTCGTTTCAGAATACTGGCCCTCCAGGATTCGGAAGGTGTGAGTTTGTTCCTGCTTCATCTAGAGCTGTGCAGCTACTTCGAACGATGAAAGATACCATAATGCACACAAACTATGACTGAGGATAAACCTATGAAAACATGGTGTCAGATTGGTTCCTTCAGAATTTCCAGTTCAGTTCACCTCCTGTGTTTCCATAGTGACCATCCTCTATTGTCTTGGTGTATCACATTTTGCGGGTACTGTATCACCATTTTAGTATCACCATTTGAGTGGGATGCATGCTGATTGGCAATCAGCATCACATCAAAGCCGTGAACGTGTTTTTTTTTGCATTTTGACATAGTCTATGACATAGTGTTAAAGCTAAGTAAAACCAAAAGAGATTGGAAAAGACGTGTTCCATCATTTGTCTTGTTGATAAAGGACATGCTGTAAATATACTTCAATTGATACGGACCAAGTCGTTGGGTACCCAAACTTGCACAGGTCAAGAGTCTGAAACACCGAAAACAATCCAAAAGGAGGAGAATCTATGGTTTTCACCATGGTTTTTACCATGTCTTTTCCATGTGTTTTCCAGGTTTTTGTTGGTCCAACCAACTAGATGAGGTCGTCAAGCCTTTGGCGGCCATCGCTTTGGAGCTTTCGAAGCTTCCCAGTTACACGGGACGTTGGGGGCCCAATTACGTCAGAGCTTCATAGATCTCTCAACCTTGGACGACCCAGCCGGTTGGGGCTGGTGGGAGGGACACTTTCGGGCTGAACCCAGTCTGTTTGGGACAAAAACATACACAAAATCATGCTGTTCTATGTTTTTGACCCTGATATCTATTTGTTGAAGCATCCAAGTTCTGCCTTTGAACCACTTGATGCTGCTTATGCTTTGATTTGAAGCTTCAAAGACGTTTGGTCCCTGCAATGGAGTTCAGACACCACTCCTCATTGGCTTTGTTGCTGAGGTGATGCCCCAACTGTCATCACCTAAAGGGCGAGGACAGGACTTTTTGCTGCGTGACAAAGGGGGGCTGTTTCCCTCCCCACGCGTCAGCATCTCCGTGAGAGACACAAGAGGAGTGCAGATCGCTCGTAATGACAGTAGTTGGCCAACACAACGTGGTAACATCGATTTTAAGTTGATTGAGAAGGAAGTAGAAAACACAAGAAACACAAGAGCCTAAAAAAAAAACGGGTTTGTGAGAAACTCAATGCTAGATCAGACAAAGTGGAGTTCGCTAATTCTTCTTGAAGCGATGTCTAGTTTGGCCATCGTTTCACTCCATGTGTCTCTCCTGGTACCCTCAGAGTGGAATCCTTTTTCACCATCCAGATCCAGACGTGCACTGAAAAGCACCAGAAAAGTCCACTGGTTTCGTTGATGTTTGCCGATTTCACCTCACCTTCTGGTGGTCAAGTCATAGTCAAAAAATAGTCATCTAGAAATTCATTCAATCTCAATATATCGTGATAGATCTCATCAAAGATGATTGTACATAATAATAATGATAATAATAAACATCATTAAACATCAAATTCAGTCTGATGATGCCTGATGCCTATATTACAATATATTATACTAACTGACATTAACTGACACTCAAAAAGATAGCAAAGTCAAATTACCACAATTGTTGTAGTTTTTTTTACTGTTCCGTCTGGTTTTTGGCTTGCTATATTAATATATAACATCCCATGCAAATCTCATGGTGAAGTTTATGGAAGATTACAAAAACCGCTAGGTGCAGGGCATCCGGGAACTGCAACTGGACGCCTTGCAGAGAGACATCAAGGACCAAGGGCTGGGTTTCCCAATGGCTGGGAGTGCCCCAATAGCTGGATGGTCTAATTCGTGGAAAATCCCACCCAGAGAATGGATGATTGGGGGATACCCCCATGACTTAGGAAACCTCAATGTACAGATCAGATGAATAATGCATAGTGCTAGCCACTGACATTAATATGGTAACGTACAGCAACTAAATGCTACTGTAGCAGATAGTCAGGGTTAGTAATAGCAAATTATCAATGTACATACCAACTACCAAGCATTCATATCCCATTTGTGACTATTAATCAGATTAATATCCAGTTACTGCTATGTCAAGTGATTATTCATGTTTATACTCAGTACTAACTATTCATATCCCATTGCCATTGTGTACTCACAATGTAAATACCAACTACAATATGGCAGTGAATCTTGTGATCTTTTCTGTATGCCCAAGTTCCTGACCATGTCTTTTTGCACATGTTTGGTCATGTTGTCACTCTGACCTATTGTCCCAGAGTTGATTTGATGGAAAATCTGCAGGAAGACCCTATATTTGGTGGTAGAAACCAGGGTTCCTGTAGATTTTCCCTTGAAAATCTGGTGGAATTCTTAAGCAGTGTGGGAGGACGCTCGCTTCTGGGACTCTGAGATCCAGAAGGAAGGCCCCTTGCATCATCCAGTCGTCATTGATGACCATGACTTTGTATTGAAACCCATGGTGACTTCGGGATCCACCATGTTTAGGAACCCCTCCAATGGAGGTTTCCTAAAATGGGGGTACCCTTAAATCATCTATTTTAACAGGATCTTCCATCATAAACCATCCATTTTTGGGTACCCCGATTCTAGGAACCCCCAAGTATGCCTGAACTACCCTGGATGACCTTTCTGACATCCAAGAGGCATCCGATCTTATCTTGAAACTCCGCCACAAGATGAGTTGCGGATCCCTTGCTGTGTGATGCATCTCCATTTTTGATCCCCCATGCTTGGTTCCTTATGAAATGCCCCGCCTTTGTCACTATAAAATGCTGTTGCCAGGGTGTATTTCATAATGAAAATATAGGTAAAGTAGCANGCCTTTGTCACTATAAAATGCTGTTGCCAGGGTGTATTTCATAATGAAAATATAGGTAAAGTAGCAGCTTCGTTTTAATGCAGGCAGACAGTGCATTTTATAAAAAGTTGGGTGGTCCGAACGTTCAGGCAATGGTCTCAAT
>BGPT01000986.1:121607-138984 GCA_003297045.1 Symbiodinium sp. clade C Y103 | reverse complement strand
GATAAGGTTTCTGAAATGGGTGGAAAGAGCATTTTATAAACCATTGGAAGTTATTCATATGTAGCTTTCTAAGATGTGGAAAGTGGATTTTATACAAAATCTTCTTCTACCAACATGTTGACCCAACTGCTCAGTGACCTGGTCTGTTTTTTTGGGGGGATTTTATAAACAGACTGGTTTTTGATTTTATAAATGCCAGCACCTGGAAAATGATTTTTATACATATCCAACTAGCTGGTAAATGATTTTATAAGGAGTAGTGACCCTAACATGGATTTTGTAAACGCTCATCTCTTTATAAAATGCCGGGGTAAAGGTGGCTATGGACCAAGCATGGGGGATCATTTTTGCAAGCATATCAGTTTCTACCCTGGTTCCCATCTTCTTCTCAACTCTTATCCACAAATTCAACTCACAGGCAGACAGTTTCTTTATCTTCTGTGCCATATTTTGCCAAGTGCCAAGCCATGTCGTGTTGGTTCCCCATTCGCAGAGGCTTGCTATCACCCAAAACACCTTGGCCAGGCTTGGTTTGGACGAGACTATGGAACAATGCCTACAAGGCCATCCTGTTCCATCCTGAAGGGCTCCACAAATGGGGAATCCCTAATAGCTGGATGGTTTATAATGGAAAATGCCCAAAAGAAATGAATGATTTGGGGGTACCCCCATTTTAGGAACCCCCCATATTGGGAATGTAGAGACTTCATGAGAATCGAAATCTCTGAAGGAATTTTTTGGTGTGTCAGAAAAAGGGGAATTCGGTAGCCTATTTTGAGACAAAGCCGGATATTTGTGATGATAGTTGAAATCGGTGAATTGTGATGAAATGTGGATGAGTTGTCCTGTGTAGATCTTACAAATCAGTATTCCAATTATCTATATAACCAGCTGGTGACTGGCCCCAATTTATCCCAGGCCCATAAATGTTCTATAAATCAATGTTTTTGGGGCGGTGACTAAGACTTCGCCACTTCACCGGTGAAACATGGCAAGCACGATGCCTCCCAACGCCTCCCACGATTTTCGCTGCGCTTTGCAACGCAGGCCGAATCGGTGCCGGCACTGCTGGATCACTTTGACGAGGTGGTGCCAGCTCGAAATGTGTTCGGATTTTTGGATTTGTATGGGATTTTGATAGTAACAGCTTCAGGCTGCAAAGCTGTGATGATCACTTGCCCGTAACCATAATTCATCATGATTAGTCATCTATATTTCCCCTCTCTGTATCGATGATTCCCCTGTCCATTGTCAGGTCTACGTCTGGCTGCATGCCTTGCAGAATAGTGGCAGTCGTTGCGACCGGGAGTTGGCTGCGAAGATTGTGAGGGATCTGCCCAAGAGCGTGGTTGAAAGATGCCACACCTTCGTCCGAGCAATCAAGCTCGTGCTGCAGGGCTTGGACGAATCTCGCAGTGGTTTTGGCATAACCAGAGGAATGAGTGTCCGAGCATGGGGTATTTTGTTGTAGTTTTATGTCAAAAAGTGGCTTCCCAACTTTGAAAAAAATCCCCCCGACTGGTGGACGGGGCTCCCCAGTGCCCCAAGGATCCCAGCTGTAGATTCAAAAGTATCCAGATTTCGCTGCTGGATGAGGACTCTCTCCATCGAGAACTTCACCATTTGTTGGAGGGCTCCAAGAGGGACGCTCCGGATTTCATGGGGATCTCATCCCAAAGTATTTGTCACTTGGCACTACTTGGCGATCAGAGTGCGCTCCCAGTTTTGAAGACCTCGCAACAGCACTACAGTGGCCCCGTATGGGGATGGGGGATGGGGGTAGAACCCCATGGACCTTTCTGTATTCAGGGAGATTAACATCCATAAATCCAAGTTATTTGACGTGAACAGACGGCTACTGATCGCGTTTACCGCTACACTCGCCGCCGTCGCAAGATGTCGCAAGGTAACATGCTTCAAGGGGATGCTGCAGAAGGTCGGAAGAAGCCAAAAAACGCCCTGTCGGCTGATGGTCTGTTGATCTTCTGTTGCTATTAAACTTTGCTGACTGGAAGATCTCCTAAATGGAGATTTAAATGTGGAAATCATAGAAATGGCAATTAAATAGTGAGTTTTCAATTGCCACGCTTGATGACCCGAGGTTATTATGATTGGCCCTGGGGTAAATCAACCTGTGGAAAACCCATGGTTTCCGATTCAGAAAATGATTTGCAAATGGTGGGTTTTCCACATCTATTTTTGTTTACAGAAAGGTACTGGTTGGTGGATGATGGATCTCCATTGACCGGTAATGTTGAGGCTCAGGTTGCATTCGGTTTGCCAAGTATTAGAACATGATGAAACATAATGAACTCCAAAGAACTCTTCAATGGTCGATGATATTGTAACTTCATGATAGAAAATGTAAGTATTCTCCGGTCCAGTTTGATTTATAAACTTTTACAAATTGAGTCATAGTAAAATATAGTAAACAAATATATGTATATTAATTATATTATATTTAATATACTCTTGGTTGATGATCTATGATCATGTTTGATTCATAAACCCAAGAACTCCCCGCCAGGCACAGCTTCGGACATTGAAGGCTCTCCAGCCCGGCACGAAACCGGGCGCTCCGATGACGACGACGCGCAGCGTGCCGCGGCGCACGCGGTACGCCTCAGTGTGAAGGCGCTGCGGATGACGTTGCAAAAGATTGGAGGCGCACACCTGGCAGTTGATCTTGAATATGAAATATATGCTAAAATGTGACAGAATGTAATACTACAGTATAATTACTACCAGCTACCTCGGAAAAGCCGGAATTCATATGATTTTGCGAAAAAAATGTTTTTTTCAGAGTGGCACGAGAATAGTTGTGCCAGCACATTTTGGCACNTTCTATATGGACCTGTTTGAGCCCATTTTCCTGCAGCTTGCCCCTTTGGTTACAGCACTTGCCTTTGGTTGCTTCCACCTGCATTGCGGAGGTTCAACTTATGTTCGCAGTGCGTTTTTAGATGATGCAGAGGCTCAAGATTAAGAAACAAACAATATCCTATGCCACTATACTTGTGGACCAGCCGGAAAATTCACTTNACTACACTTTTATCTGTAGCCTCTTTGTCCGAGCACGCCATGGAAGGCAACAAGCTGGCCAGCAGATCAGGCACCGTGATCCAGAGGGAGAAGAAGGATGAACCACCCGATGGAGGTCGGCAACCTGAGAGCCGGTGAGATCCAGAAGCTCTTGGAGGAACATGCTTTATGCGTGTTTCGTTGCCAAGCAGTTGGACTGGGTTGGAAGCCCGCTGACTGGTTCATGTAAGTTTGACGAGGGTTTTGTTCGCAAGGTCTCCAGATACAGCAGGCGTATGCGCGCGTGAATGACCATCCATCACACTTATGCTGGATATATCACATCGCTGAGAGATTGCTTGCTGGGAGACACAGACAGCGCGAGTGAAGATGAATCAAATTCATGGTGAGCATGATGGGGGAAAATNACATCGCTGAGAGATTGCTTGCTGGGAGACACAGACAGCGCGAGTGAAGATGAATCAAATTCATGGTGAGCATGATGGGGGAAAATCAAGAAACAAAGCGGTGGCATGAGAATCCGCAACGAGCACGAGAAAACACACCAAAACCCGGAGAAACACAAGAATTTGTGGAAAACATTTGTTTTTCGGAGTGGCCTAAGAATTTCTGTGTCCCTGATGGCGTTGGTACATATATGTGTAATTGTGTGTATATGTAATTATATGTCTATCTAATCGGGTTATGATGATTGGTCAAGGATCTGGATCATAATTGGACATGCTTTGGTGGAATTACTTTACAATCAACAGTACAAGAGTGGCGAGATGATGTTGAAGATTGTCTCTGTTCATTAAAATGATAATCCAGACACGTTTGTCTTCAATGCTTGAGGCCAGTTCTTTGCATTATGTTGAGCTTTCCTGAGGTATTTGCACAAGAGCTGTTTTATCACATAGGACGCTATATATTGGATCTCATGGGGGTGTTGGTTTACCCCGCATGGCTCATCAAAACCTGCCGGCCCTGCCATGTCCAGCCAACGAAAGAGTAAACCTGGGTGGGTTGCCACAGGTTTGCTTGCTGCTGGTTCTGCCTTGGCTGCCAAAGACTGGGGAGTGGAAGCCAGACGTCGAAATGCCAAAGGTGTCATGGCTCGGGTAGTTTGGTTGAAGGGACCACATGTTTGGTATCCTTTGGTCATCTTCAGTTCTCAACCATACGACAAGTGTAGGAATCGTCAATTGGTGGGTTATGCGTTTGTGACATTGTTATATTTTGTTCGGTCTGTTTGATGTTCGAGCAAAGTAGTGATCAATTATGACTCTGCTGCGGCTCCTTCAGATAGAATTCTAATTCAGATTGACTAGTTCTCTCTGAGAAAGAATGCGGGGTATCTTTGGGAGATGCTTGCCTGTCCGAAGATCATGCGGGCAATCATTGATGCCACTTGCGTATTTTTGTTGGCTTTCCAAGATTGGTGAGACCCCAGTCTTGCGGCTTCAGATCCCATCTCTGTCAGCAACTGGCTCAAAATTTCTATACCAAGAATGCATCCGACTCAACGCTTGAATGAGACAAGTTTTTTGGTCCACTGCTACCCCATTTGTTCATCGATACTGGAACTGGCCAGGCGAACAAAGTTTCGCCATGGATGACTTCATGGTGCCCAAGAGCAAGAGCAGCGACCTTCGTCGGCGCTTGCGCAGCAGCGCGACAACGCATTTCTAGAGGCAGGGGATGCTTTGGGGTGGCGTGGGAGTTCAAGATTGCAGATCTGGGTCTGGGTCAAAATTGTATCAAATGCCGAAACGTCACAAATTTGTCAAACGTATGTTACATATGTGTGTAAGTGTAAGTTGTTGTTGTCCTTCGCTTGAGCCATTGGTGAATTTTTGACCCATTCCTAGCATGCGGACATGGGGCAGGTATGCCCAGGAGCTCAAAGTAGCTCTCCATTACAAAGGAGGTGCCAAAGTTGCACGGCGGATTGTTGGAACTGTCCTGAAACCTTTTAACAATGCTGCTTTTGTCATGTTTTCTCCCGAAATTGAATATACCCAAAAATATCCGAAACATAGAAACATATCGAAACAGTAGATGTAGAAGGATGGATCGATGGATTGATGCAAGGATAGATAGGTGAACTATAGGTTGACTTACTGATTGATACATAATCGATCGATAAACCATGGAGTTTCGGGGGAGATTTTAGGTCGGAAATGGGTGGAAATGGATGCTTCAGGTGGCCAGGACGCTTCTTGTCAATGTTTGCTCAAGCCTCTGGCACGTGGGGTACCAACAAGTCAGCCCATAGAAAAAGTGGGACGGCTCAGGTAGGCTCAGACACGTGCATAGTCTACAACAAGATGGCCTTTTGAATGTTGACCAAAGCAGCAACTTCCATATACCAGGGCAACCCCGAAGTAACGACGTCCAAACATCAGAGCCGCTCAGCCCCAGCTGTTTTGAATCATGCTAAGATGGTAGACACTCGTTTGAGAAGTTTTGGACACATTCCGAGCTAGTCATTTTTTTGAGATGATGAGATGATAGACAGAGAATCCAAGATGTGTTTAAGTTTATGCATCATGCTGTGATGGACCTTATTTGCAACTGCCATGGAACAGCCTTTGCTCAATGTTTGAGATCAAGCGGGAGGCGACTGATGTCCGGCATTGGGGCCTGTGCTGTGTGCACGCAAATCCAAAGACCTTTTTTTGGCTATAGCTGTTTTTCAAGCCCATTGTTCTTTTGCACACAACAATATACCATGATATACAAAATGATAAAGAATGATATAGCATGATATTTATATACATGATTATACATATATACAATTATATAATATACAATTACGCAATATCACTATATAATATGTAAATATATACATATATAAATGTTCAAAATGATCTAAAGAAAGTGAGAGGAAACCATCGTCCGTTCGAGGTGAAGGCTTTGGTACGGGCACTGGAACAAAAGCGATTCAAGGTGGGTCGTGTGGGTCCAGCAGGGACCACACCCAGGTGGGAATGAGGGTCCCATGGGGTCCCGATTTGGACCAAGATTTGAAATATGGCAATATGTGGCACCATGTTACTATGGCATTCATTGAGAAGGGCAGTGATAGTTTGTTTTGACTCATACGAAGGGCCCATTTCTTTGCAACAAACATGACTTCAATTTTAAATGATGAAAAGTTTGAGAATTGTGCGAAACCTGCAAGAGCACCTACTTTCCAAATATGCACACCAGATCCTCTACTGTAGTAAATGCGAGTAAATACCTCCGGTAACCAAAGTGCCTGGAAAATTGCCCATTTAGTTCGATGATTTTCCCAGCTTCCATGGAATCTGATGGCCAATCTGATTTTGTGCATGATTCTATGGCGCGTGAGGCAGGCAGAAGATCAGCCAAGAAAACAGGTCAGAAAGAGTCTCCACAAAAGCAGGACCCTGTGATTGAATGGCTCAACACTTGGCTGATGGGCTTGAATTGATGATCCACTTGCTGTTGGATTTTATGAGCATCTTGTCGCGGTGAATCTGAGCTGTGGTCCCATGTGTCCACATTACACACATGATTCATGTATGGTGTAGGTTGCCTCTATGATGCATTTTCACATATTACACATATGCCAAATATCATTATCAAAATTATAAGGCTACGCGCACATTGATCCCACGGAAGTCATCCCAAAGTCGCGATTGTATACCATACAGCCATACATACATGGATGGTTTGGGTCGCATCACCTGCTATCGCAGGAAAACGATCCAGAGGTCAATGTCACCTTGAAGGACTGATTCGAAGATCGCATGGCAAGTTTGAAGCTGTGGATGTCAAGCGGCTTATCTTCATGGAGAAAATGAGGTTACCGTCCGGCAATCATGGCAATTGGACATTTCCTATAGATAGAGGATGATAGAGGTTTAAACGGGAAAATAATTTTTAAAAAATAAGGGACTTTCCGGCTAGCCATGTTTTTCATTACCGGAGGGCAAATGATGTTAATCATCCTTTGATGCCATTGACAAAGTCACATCCATCAGGATCTCCGTGTCGAGGCCAAAGAGTTGAGACGCAGGGATGGCCCAGTTCTTGGCTGTTTCCGACCGATGTTTTGAACCAAGAACATTAGAAGCGAATTAGCAGCTAACAATTGATGGCGATGATATATGAATGTGAGATATATGATTGATTTAGTAACTGATGAAGTTGGCTCCATCAATAACTCATTTTAGGTCCCGGCTCATGGAGTTGAATGTGAGGGAACTGATGGTGAAATGTGTCTTGAACACATGGCTATGATATGGATCAAGACCGTGGCTCCCTGGTTTTTTGTGCAACAAAAATTGCTGGGATATGGAGCCATGCATACGCTATTCATACCCTCTGGTAAACTGTTACATAACTATGGAAAATCACCATTTTTAATGGGAAAATCCACTCTAAAAAGGCCATTTTCTATAGCAAACTGTTAGTTTACCAGAGGGTATGTGGTCTCGGATGTCCATCGTACATCCCAACAATCCTCTAGAAATCCCTGGTGGTTGGTTCCAGTCTCCCAATGTTGGTTGATTGGTGTCATCATCTCGGCCCGTTTTTGGTGTCTTAGATATGGAACGTCTTTTAGGTTGGATCCCAATGTGTTTCATACTATACCATTTTAAATATACTTTTTATTTGCTGATTCATACCCAAGCCGTCTTTTTAGATATGCTTCATGTCCCATGTTTCATGGTTTGCGCCCAGCATTTTGATGCGTTAGACCCATTTTCCGATTCTTTACACCCTTGTTCTCATAGCAGTGACCCATCCCCATCAACTGCTTCAAGGCGCACATCGGGCAGTGTCCTCTGAAACTAAGTCGCTGGGAGGTGGGGATGGGGGGATGGATATGAATGGGTCGCCAAGATTCTTCAAACGATTGATGATGCTTAATGATGATTAATATGTGCATTGTGATTCATGAGTTGGATTATTATTGATGATGAAACTGAGCATTGTTCATGATTGTTGATGATGAGTAAGGATATTATTCGTTCTATTTCATGATATTGTCAATGATTCTCCATGATTAATGATGGTTGATGCGTGTTAATGATTGTTAGTGAGCGTTGATGATTGTTGATAAGTCTTATTGGATGTTAATGTGTGTCAATGTTTATCGATGATTAGAAACTATTATCAATGATTATCATGATTCAGCAATTCAAATTATGACGGCGAGTTCTTTTTCGCGAAACCGGTTGTATATCCATTTGATGTGGATGAACTACCATTGATGGATACCATGGGATTTATCGAACGGTACAAGCATATCACTTACACCCTATTACATCTTTTGGGGAATTAGGTACTGGTGAAATTATTGATCGCTAAAAATGGAAGCAATAAGGGGACAAATCTGTTATCCAGGGCCTGGATGAAACGGGAGTTTCTTATTTTCCGACAAAGAAACGTGTGCGAACATTGACCCCAATAAGACAAACGGCAGGATCCTTGTGGGAAAGGTAACAAACGTGCCAACTGAGTATTGTCATGCTCAATCATTATCTTCAATCACCGTTTTGATGTCGTTGGTGATTCCTTTATCAGTTCAAACCTGTCGGCCCTGGCAGGCTTCTGGCACACCCCATCCCCCTGCCGGCAGCGGGAGTTTGTTTGTCCGGCAGCGAAGCTCAGCACGTTTCTGGGAGCAGCGAGCAATCCATCGGTTGCAACATGCGGTGCTGTTGTGCCCTGATGTGCCTGAGGTTTGTGGCTCTGGAGGACTGATGAAGATGGGAGAGAAGGATCATCATTTAATTATGAGCCAAGTTGGAGATGAAGATTTGAAGGGGCTTTGAATGCCAAAATCTGCAAGGTCAAATTTCAGAAAGGCAGGACTTCCAAGTACCCAGGCGTTTCAGCTTCCAACATTTCCCAGCAAGGAGGTGTCAGCCTGACGCCGTTGGATGGGAGTCATCAGTCAGCTGTCCAGGCCTCAAAAACATCATGTTTTTGTTCAGCAAAGGTTTAAAGAATCAGAATCAAAACGCGGCTGAGTCAAAGTGCTGGGAACCTGATGGATCCTGATGGAATTCAGTGTGAGGTGTTCACACTGTGAGAGTCATTGGATATGATTTAGCGTTTTCCTTGACAAAGAATGACCAGAAGCTGACGCACCAGTGTCCTGACCCTTTTGACAAGGTGAATTCCCAGCCGGAATCGTTTTCCATGACGGTGATTTCTCACATAAGATCCTCACGAGAGTCTGTCTACCTCCCCGAAAAGCAAACGAACATATGTTGTTTTGCTTGAAGTTGCGATCTCAGTGATATGATAATCTGATACACATGCAGCATCATGTCGCGACTTTCACCAAATTTATGCAGCTTGATTCCATTCAGATTGGTTGCTGCGTGTGCACAGTGAATCACAAGGATTGGATAGGTTTTGATCTCAGTAACTCACCATAAATCACCATGTTTGTGTTGGTTAAATTTGGTTACATCCCATTAAATCCCAACAAGTCCCACTAAATCCCATTAAATGGCCCATTGTATAATCCATTAAATATCCCATTAAATATCCCATTAAACCTTCATTAAATCCCCTAAAATCCCATTGATCACTGAGGATGTCGAGCGATTGGAACTGGAAAAGGCAGGGTGTCCCAAGCCGAACCCTGCCTCTGGTTATGTGCTCAAAGTTTGAGCCGGTCAGAGATTCCCCGAATCGGAGAGCGATGGCGGCTATAGGTCAGTATCCATAGAAATCCCATAATGCCTAGATGGTTTGATAGGATGGGATTTAATGGGATTCAACCAACACAAATGATGGTTTCTGGTGGGTTTCAAAAGCCTTATAAACAGTAAATAAGCATCAATATTCTGGGCAGATGAACATTATAAATCCCAGCTACTTTGGTGTTTTGGTGACAGGGTGCCAGGATTTTGACCCACCGGATGACTATTGTTCGATACAAGTTAAACACTTGTTCGATTTCAAAAGGATTATTTGTTCTCTTACATTCTGATGATGTGATCCCGTCTGGATTTGCTTCAGCAGAATCCCGAGGCAATTCTGGAGAAGAAGGTGGGTCAATCCGGCGGTGCAAAAATGGGCAAAAAACTATAATATACTATGATGTTGGTACAGCAATAATAACCCAATCAATTGCAATCCATTTATGGTGATCTTGGGGATGGTTTATTATAGCTTTACCATGCTTTACCAACATTACATAATTTTGATATTTGTTTGAAGATGTCGCACTGTCTCTCATCAGGTCACGATGAAAAGCTTTGAACTTCCGCTGCTTCGGACGGTTTTCTCGAGGCGATTGGTTTGCAATGGAAACTTCGATCGCATGACCAGGACATTCTCGATCTACAGGCCTGTGAGAGATTTTGGGTCTGAAATTTCGGAGTATGCCACCCCAGAAAAAGTACAATTTTATGTACCCTCTGGCAAACTAACATAGCTATGGAAATTCACCATGTTTAATGGGAAAATCCACTATAAATGGCCATTTTCAATAGCTACGTATAATTACCAAAGGGTAGTGTAAAGATGAGGAACATGACTATAGGTTTGGGGCAACCCATCTTGGGACAGATCTCCATGTCTGGGTAGGGGCATAACAGCACTATTTGAATGATAAGTCAACAAATCATCTGACAGCTATGTGGATGGAGCGGCAGCACATGAAATCTTCTGCGACTTGGCAATATCTGACTTTCATGATATTTCATTTATAAATGTATGTATATAATGTATATATAATTATGTAATTATGTATATATTACCACGAGTGTCATGCCGTAGGCAGTGCACGAGCATTTGCACTCATCGTGCGGCGTTTAGTCTCAAGCTTCCGGGAGGCCTGCGGGCTTGACTGGGTCGACCTGTGGGTCTGTCAGTTGCTGGGCTCACGGGCTAAACTGACAGTTCGCAAAGCCCGCAGGCCTGGTAACTCCGCCTGAGGGCCAGATCTTTTAGAGGCTTGCGAGCCGGATCAAGCAAAAGCTCAGGCTGTCAACGGCTTGCGGGCCAGGATAGGCTGAATAACAGCCTGGACGTGTTATGCCTGGGCTTTGGGTACACTTCCAAGAGAACCCTGACTTCTTTGAGTCTTTTGAGATTGCATAAGGCGCCTATTATGAGACAACGGTGTATGACCGTCATCTTCGGGACAGGGAAAAGGCCTTTGGAAGATTGCTCGCCCTGAGCCCCGTGGTCATGACGGAGTTTGGTCTGAGGCCACGCTCATTGCAGTGAGCGACTCAGAATTGCACGGAAGGATTTCTGATGAACAAGGAAACGCCTTGTACCGCCAGTGCTGGCTTCACTTCTGTTTCCCTGCGGTGCGACCATGCACTTCCCATAAGCAAGGAAGGGGTATGGATTTCCACACTGACACCTTCCGGACTGTGGACTTGGATGACCTTGTTGACAGAGAGATTCTGTGGTTGAGGCTTCATCCTGCCCGAAATGACGTTCAAAAAGAGGTATCAAAAGGCTTGCGCCCCGCGGGGCAGAACAGCCGAGGCTAGGTTGGAGGGGTTTCGTGAGCCAATTCCCCGTTACGAAGGACGCCAGTGGCAACTCCCAAACCTGTTGAGGCACATGCCAGGGCACATGAGGGCTCAACTGTTTCCGAAAGCAGTGTCTATCAGCCTGAACTAGCCGGTTCTGACATTCGGCGCCTGAAGGGAAGAAGCAGCAGCGGCGAGAGGCGCAAAGGGGTGCCGGAGGATGATCGAGACAAACTCCAACCCGGCACTCAACCTATGAGCAAGTGCGATCTCATGGGCCACTGGCACCAGTAGCGAAACGTGAACTTTTGTCTTCCTGTAGCTCCTCCTCAACATGCAGTACAAGCTCCTCGTCATCGGAGAATGGTGCATCAATAGAAGGAGAGCAAAGAAAACCCTCCTCGGGAACTTATCGAGGAAAAGCCAATGGGCGGACTTTCCCAGAGTTTGAAGGGGTCTGTTGGGCCGCGGCCTGTTCCCAGAGTTTGAAGGGGTCTGTTGGGCCGCGGCCTGGTTCAGGACTACCTCCCAATGTATCTGAGAGCGCTCCGGTAGCAACGGCCTCTTTGAAGCGGTCTGGAACGCCCAGTGAGGCGAAGGTTGGCTCCTGATGGAGGGGCCACTCTGGCTGAGGCCAAGACATCCGATCAAAGCCTCTTGAGGACATGTTCCCTCTTGAGGGATCAGAAAGGGCAAGGACCCGTGCCTCGTCTTCTGGCCTCATAAGGTCAACCTCGGCCAAGGGGGACGAGTCAGCGGTACAGCCGCTGCTGGCTGCGGCCAAGTCAAAACTGGTTGAGGCCAAGAAAAGTCTGGCTGCGGCCAAGTCCTCACCCCTAAGCCTTTTANTAAGCCTTTTAAGGCAGGATAAAGCGAGAGAGGCAATCAAAGCCTCTTAAGGCAAGTCATGTTCCCTCTTGAGGGATCAGAAAGGGCAAGGACCCGTGCCTCGTCTTCTGGCCTCATAAGGTCAACCTCGGCCAAGGGGGATGAGTCAGCGGTACAGCCGCTGCTGGCTGCGGCCAAGTCANAGGGCAAGGACCCGTGCCTCGTCTTCTGGCCTCATAAGGTCAACCTCGGCCAAGGGGGATGAGTCAGCGGTACAGCCGCTGCTGGCTGCGGCCAAGTCAGAACTGGTTGAGGCCAAGAAAAGTCTGGCTGCGGCCAAGTCCTCACCCTTAAGCCTTTTAAGGCAGGATAAAGCGAGAGAGGCAATCAAAGCCTCTTAAGGCAAGTCATGTTCCCTCTTGAGGGATCAGAAAGGGCAAGGACCCGTGCNTGCGGCCAAGTCAAAACTGGTTGAGGCCAAGAAAAGTCTGGCTGCGGCCAAGTCCTCACCCCTAAGCCTTTTAAGGCAGGATAAAGCGAGAGAGGCAATTCGAACGCTTGTACAAAGCCTTATAAGGGCTGAATCATCAAGAATCGTTGCTCCGGCGGCACAGCCGCTGCTGGCTGCGGCCAAGTCTTCTGGTGAAAGCCTTAACAGGCCAAACTGGGCTGTGGATAAGTTACCGTCATTGACACGCTCCACCCCTTCGCAGTGCGCTGCTGTCAGGGAACCCCATTTGTGGCAAGAGCCAGGAGCTCCACTCTCAAAAACGGTGGTCAAGAGGCCCAGAAGTTCTGTAATGAGGGGCTGCCGGCCACCTAGCAAGAGGGCATCATCAANTCAAAAACGGTGGTCAAGAGGCCCAGAAGTTCTGTAATGAGGGGCTGCCGGCCACCTAGCAAGAGGGCATCATCAACTTTGTCTCAACTTCCATCTGAAGGCCTGGCGGATTTTTCAGAAGACCTTGAGGGATGCCCCGTCAACTTGACTGGCATCAACATGCGTCTCTATGATGACCTGCAGGACTGGAGTTCTTTAGTCCGGAACACCCTCGACTTGCGAGGAACCCTGTCGGATTTGGGCCNTGACTGGCATCAACATGCGTCTCTATGATGACCTGCAGGACTGGAGTTCTTTAGTCCGGAACACCCTCGACTTGCGAGGAACCCTGTCGGATTTGGGCCGCCAGTTTTTGGGGGCAATGTCGACCATGCCTACCCCTTTAGGAAATTTTGTGCGCTCTTTTTGCCTGGCTGCACAACCCCCCACCTTCTCCGGGGATGGCGTGGTGATACCAAGGGATGATCTGCTCCCAATTGCACTGTGGCGGATCTCAAGTAGCATCGAGGGGGTCACTGATGACACTGTCAACTTTCAGTATTGTTTGGGCTGGTCGAGGCCAAGATGTGTTTAGGACGTACTGACACCCATTCAAGAGCATGCAATCACTCGAATGGCAGGAGCTCTGGATACCAGCATACCCATGGGCAAAATGTTNGCCAAGATGTGTTTAGGACGTACTGACACCCATTCAAGAGCATGCAATCACTCGAATGGCAGGAGCTCTGGATACCAGCATACCCATGGGCAAAATGTTACAAAGCTGGGCCGACAGCTATAGCCGCCCGTCGGGTGAGGTTGGTAACGTGGATGTTCACCCTGTGAGGCATTTGGTGGAGATTGAGTGTGCAAAGATTGTGCCATCATGGCCTGAGCTGGGGGCGGATTCTTTTCCCTTAGAGAATTTTCTGCGCACCGAGACGCGCGAACTCCTGGGAGACCCGTTTAGGCTACTCCTACCACGGGAGAAGATGCCTGTCAATGCCCCGCGCTCAGCTGTGAAGGCATCGGGGAGTGAATGGTATGATCTGGTCAAGGCAGCAGTGGAACGTGGTCTAATGACAGTGGTTGATGACTCGGCTGTGCCCCCGGATCGGTCGAATCACCTGATCACGTGTGGGGCAGGGGCTATCACCCGAGTGAAGAAGGTAGGTGGACAGACCGTCACCTATCAGTCCCTGGTCCCGGTGATGACCGCCATCAATGCAGCAATGGTCACTCTCCCACATCATTCTGACTCCGTGTCACTTGTGGGTTTGCAGATGCCCTTCATGGTGCCGGGTGAAGATTCGATCTATTGGGATTTGGCTGACCTCTTTGTTTCTTTCAGTGCATCATTGATGCTTCCGACACAGTGGCATGGTTTTTTCAGCTTCAGTCAGAATTAGTAAGACTTGTGAGACCGGCTTTGACTGTCCTTCCGTTTGGTTGGCACCCCCGCGCAAGGGACCGGAACCTCCACAAGTAGCTAAACCAAAAGAACCGTGCAGGTATCCTTCGCGCCATGGCAGCAGGTTAAGATTAGGGCCCTACCTGTGGGTAAGAATGCAGTGGCCACTGATCAAAGTTGGTTTGAGGAGTTGTCCGTACTCAAATTGGTGGACATTGAACTGCTCGAGAAGAAACCCGAGGAGACGAGCTTCAGCCGTCCGTTCAAGGATATGTGTTTTCGGACGGGGCTGTCACTCTTGAAAGCCGAGCAGATGCTTCACTCAGTTGTTGACGGGATGCAGTGTGCCGATTATGACAAGAGAAAGGGCTTGTTGCAGCTTAACCAGGACTCATTGTTATCCTACATTCAGTCTAGCCTTGCCCTGCTGGGCTCAGTGTCGTGCAGCCGGCCGCAGCTGACGTTTGGGGTGGCGCTGCTCCGCCGTACTCTGCTTTCAAGCTTGGGTCGCACCTTGGAGCTGGTGATGGTGGCGGATGATGATGATGAGATGCCTTTTCCTGCCGCGGCAGATGAAATCATGGTACTCTGTTGTCAATCTGGAAATCATGGTACTCTGTTGTCAATCTGTGTTATCCACCAGCAATGTCAGGGCCCCGCTGCAAAGAGAGATCTCGCGTACCCATGCCACACAAGATTGGGCAAAATCATGTGCTGCCGTTGAACTGGTCGGTGGGAATCCGGGTGTGCCCGTGTCTCGCCCTTCCGACCCAGTCTGTGGCCACTGTGGAGGACATTTGGCCGATCGGTTCGAATGCCTTGACAGATGCGGGGTATCAGGCTGCGGCCTTGATTGCATAGCCTCACACAGGCATACCTGTGAACGTGGATCCTTGGGTCAGGCCTGTTTTGGTGAACGGTTTCTGGGCCAAACTGCCTTTTGACGCGGGCAATAGCTTTTGAAGGCATTTTTATCCAGCCTCCTTTGGATCTGCGCAGGAATAGTTGGGAGTTCCTGTCGCCGTCGGGCCGAGACTGCCTGGAAGGGCTTGAAGATGAAGGGCATTTGGTGATCGCACTGGGCCCCAGAACGCAAATCTTTCATGGACGTTCGCACCTGGCATTATCCAGCTCACGGGCGCCGGAATCAAGGCNATGAAGGGCATTTGGTGATCGCACTGGGCCCCAGAACGCAAATCTTTCATGGACGTTCGCACCTGGCATTATCCAGCTCACGGGCGCCGGAATCAAGGCATCAGAAGTCCAGAAAAACCCTGGGATTTTGCCCATCTGCCAACAGAAGCTCAGATCCGTGTGCGACAAGGCAATTCAATGGCAAAGCGTGCCTTGGCTGGCGTCAAGGAGGCATTTCTCCGGGAGCGCTACGCTTGTTTTGAACATCCCTGGGACTCGCTGAGTTGGCAGACACCAGAGGCCATTCAGCTGCGTGCTATGCCCGGGATCTTTGATTTTTGTTGCTTCGGTGGGCAAGGAGTGCTGTGGGCAGGTTTGCTCCACAACATTCCTGACCTGCATGCTGCTCTTCATACCCCAGTGTGTGGAGGTCACCCAGGCATTTGGCCCGGGCAGCAACAGACCTACGGGCTCCTTTTCCCTTCAAGGGACGCAGTGGAGGCGCAATAACCATGGCCTTGGTGCTGCGCTTATGCCCGAGCTGTCAAGTCACAGTTGAGAAAGCTCAAACCGTCGCCGTGTGCTGGCATTTTTGATCAGGAGGGTGCANATGGCCTTGGTGCTGCGCTTATGCCCGAGCTGTCAAGTCACAGTTGAGAAAGCTCAAACCGTCGCCGTGTGCTGGCATTTTTGATCAGGAGGGTGCAATCTTTTTCTGCATTACGAGCCTCATTTCGAGGATCCCAAAGCCCCACTCAGGCAGGGATCATTTGCAAGGGCATCATTCGCATGCTTGAAACCATGCAGCAGCCTAATCCCATTTGCTGTATATCCTTCACCAGGTGCGCCTGAGGGGATTGGATAACAAGCTTTGGACCTGTTCTGAAGAAGGGACTGAATGTGTCCTGACACCGTATCCGGCCCACCAGTGGGCCTGGTGCCACAAGATCGTCATTGAGTGGCCTCACCGGCTTTCCACCAATGTCGCAGCTACGGCGGCTCTGCTTTTGGAGCTGAGGCGACGTACTCAAGAACGATTGGGCAGCAATCAGCCTGTATTCCTCTCTTTGTCCAGGGGGATGAGCCGCTCATCGAAGCAACGACTTCCGTTGCGCCGCTTGAATGCGTTGATCCTGATGTCTGACACTCTGCCGGTTCCCCTGTTCACGTTGCCTATGTGGAATCCTGCTGCCAATTGAGACGTAGCGGCTTTTCAGCTGAAATGCCCTGTTTCTTTTCATTGGTGCTCCATCAAAAGCATAGGAGCTTCTAGGTTCACCCTGCATGATTTTCACCCCTTTCGGAATCCTTCTTTTTGTTTTCGCTGCGCAAAGGGACAAGTCATGGATGGGAGTTGATGTGGTCCTCCCTTTGTTTCGACTTGTTTGGTTGGGATGTGTGGTGCTCTTCTTTTGGTGTTCTTCAAGCTGTTGTCCAGTCTTCCCCCAGCTGGGGTGTTCCCCCCGTGGGGGTGCCGCCTGCGGGCGTGTTCNTTTGGTGTTCTTCAAGCTGTTGTCCAGTCTTCCCCCAGCTGGGGTGTTCCCCCCGTGGGGGTGCCGCCTGCGGGCGTGTTCGGTGGTGTTCTTGTTTCCTGTTGTAGGTCTCAGTGCACCACATCTCGACCACCTTTGGTTGTGCAGCCATGTAAAATAAGAGCGGCACGACCTTTGAGTGCAA
>BGPT01000986.1:84523-121367 GCA_003297045.1 Symbiodinium sp. clade C Y103 | reverse complement strand
TTCTTGTTTCCTGTTGTAGGTCTCAGTGCACCACATCTCGACCACCTTTGGTTGTGCAGCCATGTAAAATAAGAGCGGCACGACCTTTGAGTGCAAATATATATATATATATATAAATAATATTTAGGCACATACGTGTATTTCTATAAAACACGGATTATTCCAGCATCAAGAAGTGTTTCTTTTATTGATTGCATCAGCCAACAAATCAGCTGACTACCTTTGATAAGCATCAAAGACTTTTTCAATATCCCCATCAGACATGGGGAGCAAAAGATGCACAGTAATGGGGGTGTGTGAAAGGGGAAACAAATCCATGAAACACGGTGAGCCCATCCCGTTTGGGGAAGAACCTTGGGCAGGGCCTGGACCAGAGCTGGATCAAGATTGGTGACCCTGAAGCGAAGTCAGTGAAAGCTCGCTTGGGTGGCTGGGATTCACTTGGGATGGCGAGTGACAGTAGATGGTGACCCCAATATTAATGAGCCTAGTTTTTGGGGATGGTTTTTACCATGGTTTACCATAGATAGTGATTTTGGGCATGGTTTAGTATTGGGTTAATATAGTGGATACCCCTAAGATTGCATGGCTACAGATGCTGCATTGATTCAGCCAGTACTGCAATGTCTTGTATGCGCCAAGATCTGTGGAGTCCTGATGGGGCGGATGCTCAGCGGACCAGCCCCCCAAAGATCAACGCAATCACGATGCCATCATCATGTTGTACATTGGATTTGCCATCATCATTGCATTATTCATCATTGTCATGGTACATCCTGGATGTCACTATAGTTAAGGCGAAGCCTCATTGGAACTGTTAAGTTGCTAAATATCCACATATGGGTCTGGCTCAAAATTATTCACCCTATAATTGGTTGGTTTATGCTCATCTACCATCAAAAATGACCATTTTTGGTACCATAATTTTGAGCCATAGCCATATATATTCCACTCCATTCCCCATGGTTTCCCCATGGGTGACCTCCAGGTAGCCACGGCGGCAACAGCTTCACCGTGCTCCTTCGGGACACAGAACAAGCGGAGGCGGAGGAGGCCGTGGCCGCGGTGGCTGGAGGCGCCGGTGAATGGTGGGTTTAATATACCCTAGTGCTCCAAATACCTTCTGAGAAGGTGTCTGAACCCCAAAACTCAGTCCCAAGTACAGTCTCACAAGGTATTTGGAGCACTAGGGATATGAAAACCATAGGAAAATTGGCATTTCATGGAATTTTAATGGGATTTTATGGTGATCCATAGGGATGAATGATGATCTACCTTCTGGTAAACTAACATGGCTATGGAAAATCACCATTTTTAATGGGAATATCAACGATTTCTATGGCCATTATATGCCATTTCAATAGCTACGTTAAATTACCAGAGGCTAGTAATGGGCTAATAGATGGTTGAAATATGCTTAAGATGGTTGATGATTGGTTGATGGGTGATTTTGTTGGCCGATTTTCTGATCCTCCTTGGATGAAAAGCCAGCAGAGAAGTGAGAGTAGAAAGGATTCAAAAGGGGCTAGTAGATCGTTTCCGCCCCTTGGCTATGCCAACCAACCCTCCGACTCTTTTAGCATCCAATTTGAGGCTTAAACACCCAAGCCCATAAGATTCTTGTTTAGAAGCACATTTTGCTGCATCCTTTCCCATTTGTGTTGCTTCAATTCTCATTTACCTTGATGCATGTCCCCATCGTTTTTGCAGAAATTCCCCCGATGTTTCATCCCAAATTGAATGTGTTGGCAAATCGACCTCCCTCCCCAGCAGGGCCCCAGCATTGGCAAATCATCCACAATTCTTTGAACAATAAAACATGTCTTCTTTCGGTGGCTGAAAAAGGATAAAATTAGCATCCTGAGCATATGACATTAAAAGTTATAAAACATTCAGCTACTGTAAGCCACTGAGCTTGTACAAGCTCTTTTATATGGAACCAACAGTCTATAACGATCATAGAATAGCACATAAGCCTCTAAATATACTGCAAATAGCAACCAATTAGCACTAAATAAATTAGCATCAGTAAACCTCCTTAAGTGACCCGTATCTGAAGGAGGTAACCATTGGATCATCTCGCCTCAATGGCCATTTCAGGGACCTAAATTGGAGGTACCTACCATATGTAAGGTCTATGTAAGGTGTATGTAAGGGGATTTAGGCCAAAAAAATATGGCTTCCTATTACCTTATATGGAGCAATCCCTCCATTTTCAGGTCGTGAAACTCCCACTGATCACATCAATGGATTGGTACAAGGGAAAAAATCTAAAAGAAACCATGGGTTTTCCTATGAAATATGGGGGGGGGTTCTTGTAAATTGTCCCTTGCCCCAATCCAATGAATCACAGCGTCACAGGTTTCCCCAACTACTTTGGCCTCCAACGTTTCGGCACGGGGCAGCAGCCCTCCTCGTCGCTGGGTCTGGCGCTGCTCCGTGGCGATTTCGCAGAACTGGTGATGCTGGCGCTGGGCGCGCGGGCGCGGCGCGGCAGGGCCCTGGAGGCCGGTCGTTGTTTCAGGTTATGCGATGATTGAAATGGGATGGACTTGGGGCCATATTCATTGTATATGGCATATTCAATCATATTCGGTAGATCATCTACAAACTGTATGGAATACGGCCTTCTTATTTTCAAATTGAATTTTAATGGGATTGAGTTGGGGGTATAATTGGATGTAGAACCAATTGCGTGTCTGAAAATATGGAATAATCACTCAACCATCAAATTTTTGGGATCCTCAATGTTAGGAAAATCTATATATTAGTTTTATGGCATTTTTAATAGGTGAATCATCTACAATGAAATAGCCAGAATACCAAATCATCTGATATGGACATTGGGATGAAACTTATATCATAATAGCCATCGTTAGATTGGTAAATCATTTGTAAACATTAGATTTGCCATAGTTAGTTTAGATGACATATCCAATCAGATTTGTTATAATCATCGTCAAACGGATATATGATTGTCCAACTAGAAAGATTGCATTTTATGTAGCATGAACGAAATATGGCCAATATGATTTTACCTGTCTAATATGGCCATATTCCAGTATATATATATACATATATATATATATATTTGAAATAAACCATTTACAAACAGGTACGGGATATAATTGTCCATGTCTATGTCAAATCACCTGAGGATAATTATTTTTTGTTCTAAGGCGGCTTGAAGATTCTTCATGGGGAAGGTACGGAAAAATAAGCGGGAAAACATCAATACTAATCACCGTGTTTTTGTTTTTGAATGAGTTTGTGTGAAGTGGCAGTCTCCAGATTTTTCTTTCAACCTGGCGTGTTCACTTTGATGGCTTGCTCCCGTTCTAAGTCACCAAGATCAAGGCATTTCAGGCAGCTCAAGAAGGGCGCTTTGAAGCAGCCTTAGAGATGACGCCTTCCTCATGTTTGCAAGAACGCGCTGTGGCCCGGTGTGACTGGTGCTTCGGGAGCCGTTTGGAACTAAGAGTTTACCAACCAGATGATCGTTTGGAATCCTTTGGATAGTTCTCATAAATATGCATAGATATGCCACATGAATTCTATCCTCCAACTGAGCTGCTAATAATGACTTGGCTAGTTCACGTTCATATTTGTGAGTAACAAGAGCATCAGAATGCTTGGTCTATTGGTTCATATGGTCAGTTGTGCATGGATTCTTTCATGTCATTTCGTTGGCATCTCAATCACCAATTTCTGATTCGTTGATGCACTTCGCAACTTCAACAGTTCATTGCTTCTGCATCTCAAAAACGTTCCTATAGGCCACCTCTTCTTACTGCTCTGACGGCATTTCAAATGACCCAACATTGCTTGTTCCAGCATTTAGGCCATGTTGAATGAGCATTTTCTTTTGTCTCCACCGTTTCTTTAATGATATCCGCTGCCCACTAGCTACCCCAGCCAATACCAATCCCACATGTATCCATTTGTTTTATCCAACCAGTTGTTTCAATGGCATGCGGAATATAAACCCCATTAGTTGTATCCACTAGTTTTTTTCCAACTCCATTTTTTCCCATGTAACCATTATATATTCAAATCCCTATAGGACGTCCCGACCATTTGAGCATTATATGTGTATATATATATATCAATGATATCCACCACAGCCCCAACAGGTTCTTCAACACAAACCAACCATCCCACTCGTTACTTCCCACTAGCCATGATAACTTTCTATCCCGTAGTATGCCCAATTTCATGATAAGAAAACATGTTTACATCATAATTATCCCATGTAACCATTTTCAACCAATGAAGTTCGCATTGAACCAATATAAGAGTCATATAAGTGATTGATATGAGTCATAACATAGGGAGTCTCCCACTAACCATTGTGAAAATAGGGGATGTCAACTCCATTTTATCATAGTATATCCCATTGCACCAATGACATCCATTAGTTGTATCATGTTATATCAATATCTATGAACTATCTCCATGAATCCATCAACTTTATACTTCTTCCCAACCCCATGGTATCCCATTGAATCCATGATATCCACCGCCCTTAGGTTCTTCAACATCTGGTTCAGTCACCCTCCGACTTCACTGGTGCCGTGAAGGCCATCCCGCGTCACTTGCGTCTGCTGTGGTGTCGATCGCTGGCGTCTCATGTGTGGAACCGCGTGTTATCTCTCCGTGCCTTGGTTTCAGGTTGGTTGATATGGAAAAACTGCTGACAAAAACTGTACTTGTATAGCCATTTTGCAGTGTTTTTGTGTTGCCCGCAGTTTCAAGGTTATTGTTCCATGGACGTATGCTGTCCTTTTCCACGAACTGTGAGGCTCACAAGCTCTGTCTGGATTAGTTCACAACGTTGAATTGGGAGTTGCCAGATAATCTCTGTGGGGTCAAATGTTTCCTTCCCAGAACCATCAGGGGATCCCAGGGGTTACATAATTGTAGTTTTTCCCCTTACAATCACACGGATTTATCGGTTCATCCAGTCCATTCTTGGGAGCGCCCAAAACGGATGGTTCTTTGCCATCCAAGGTATACAGCAAAAAATGATGGAACCTTTACCTGGTGACTTGGTGCTGGACCGCGCAGCATCCGCGGAAGAAGCGCGTGACTTGGTGCGAGCCTTGCGGGAAGGTGAGGAGAAAGACACGGCAATGGCGGAGATTTTGTGACTTGGTGGATGCAGGGCACCTCCACTTCCAGGGCATTCCAAGAGATTCAAAGGTGGACAATCCGCGATGTTTTATTGGGAACTAATATGGAGGTTTACATTGGGTCAAGTAGATGGGAAAAAAATTCATGGAAATTTCTATGATGTCAGGAATCAGCACAGTCATGAATAGACATGATGGGGGTTTTACATTGGTCAAATATGGTCAAATGATGTCAAATCATGTTACGTGATTGCAGGAAATGCTTTAGGAGAGGTAAACCTTAAAAAGGTGGTGTGAAATGATTGTTGAACATGTGCCATTTGCACCTTGAGACCCAAAAATATGTATATGTGATCTACTGGTATACCATCATTTTTTGGGAATTGAAACGGCAATAGATTATTGTTGATGAGCCCTGAAATTTGATAGCAGAAACTCCGGTGCGCAAATAAGAAACATCCAGTAGCCCTGCTGGCTTTTGGATCACCTTGAATGCCCCGAAATGGATGCAGGGCTAAGTACAACTTTTTACAGGGAACCTCTGTATGGTTATGGGTCAAAACCCTGGCAATTGATGCTTAATCCCTTCCCCCTAACACTAACCCCCCCTAATATTAAAAACTAGGGTCCATCTCCAATTTTGGAAATTTTGTGGTTGGCCAATTTGACTTTTAATTGATCCCCTTTAGAAAACAATTTAAAAATAAACCTATACATACCTATACCATTTGTCGGTTTCATCCCTTTTAAAAACTAGTCAACCCCGGGGTGTTTATTATTTTATTAGGGTCCCCTGAATCCAAGTGGTTTTCAGAATTGAGGTCTGGCGCTTACTATTAGGGATCCGCTTCGAAATCCAATTTTGTTGCAACGTATTAATTGCGTTTTAAATTGGAATTGAATTGATTTTGAAATCGAGAAAAATAGTTTTTAGTATTAAGGTCTGGGCTTACTATTAGGGATCCGCTTCGAAATCCAATTTTGTTGCAACGTATTAATTACAGTATCTGTTTTAAATTGGAATTGAATTGATTTTGAAATCGAGAAAAATAGTTTTTAGTATCAAGGTCTGGGCTTACTATCAGGGATCCGCTTCGAAATCCATTTTTTTGCAACGTATTGATTGCGTTTTAAATTGGAATTTATACAATTGATTTTGAAATCGAGAAAAATGATTTTTAATATTAAGGTCCGAAGTTTACTATTAGGGTCCCCTAATAGTAAATACCCCCCTAATAATAAATACCCCCTAATAATAAAAACGGTGTTTATTATTAGGGGGGGTTAGTGTTAGGGGGAAAGGATTATTCCCCAACATATGGTATATAGGCCCCCATATTTGGTGTAAATCCTCATCCGCATGGTTTCTTCCATAAGTCCATGTAAGTCCATATAGATCCCACTTTATTTTTCTGTGACTCACTGGATTGGTTTAAGGGAAAAATTGCAGGAAAACCCTATATTTGGTGGTAAAAACCATGGTTTCCTGTAATTTTTCCCTTAAACCAATCCAGTGAGTGACTTCCCCATTAGGCTTCCATTCGGTTCTTCCGAAGGCTCCCGGTGCCCGGCTACGACGTGCCGCCGCCGACGCATGCGGCGCTGCGGCAGATCTACCAACGGATCATGGAGGAGATGGGCATCGATGGTCAGGTGCCGGGGTTTACCCTCTGGTAAACTAACATAGCTATTGAAAATGGACCATAGAAATAGTGGATTTTCCCATGAAAAATGGTGAATTTCCATAGTTATGTCAGTTTACCAGAGGGTATTGATGTTTGTGATCAAAAATTACCACAGAGAAATGCATGAAAATGCTGGATTTTACATGACGTAAACCGTCCCGCGTCGAAATTTCATGCAAAATAGCGTTGGCAATTAGATCAGTTTCAATTGGTGATTAATTTGCCATTGTTCGTTTCCTGGGAATTTTTGGGAAACAAACTGATCTAAATGTGGCTCAAAGTTAGTTTGCGGATAGGTGAACCAAACAGGCATACACTGTGGAAGTTAGCATATACAAGCAACCATGAACCTTTCTTGAATGGTTGATGTGGTGAATAGTAAGGTGACTCACTGGCATGCCATGGGCAACTGCCTTAAGTCATGATAGTTCTCCAACCAGTTCCAAACCGATGCGTGTCGGGATATGTTTCGGCAAAAGCATGCAGGAAACCAGTAGATTATATAGTCACAGGTTTATCAGCACCCATGTAAAAAGCCCATGGGCCATGACCCAAGTTCCAATCTTAGATCAAATTGGCCTTGATTCCAGCAATGGTTTCAGCTGGCGAGATGCATACAGTGCTTCTCCGGACTGATGGCAGTGCTGTTGCCATCGGATTCAATGGAGCTGGACGATGCGACGTCCCAGCTCTGGATGAGGGAATGGCATACACCCAGGTTTCTGCAGGGGGTGGTCATACAGTGCTTCTCCGGAGTGATGGGAGTGCCGTTGCCATCGGAGATAATTCACTGGGACAATGCAACATCCCAGCTTTGGATGAGGGAATGGCGTATACCCAGATTTCTGCAGGCGACGGTCATACTGTGCTTCTCCGGAGTGATGGGAGTGCTGTTGCCATCGGAGGTAATTCATCGGGATACTGCAACATCCCAGCTCTGGATGAGGGAATGGCATATACCCAGGTTTCTGCAGGCGCCGAATATACAGTGCTTATCCGGAGTGATGGGAGTGCTGTTGCCATAGGACTTAATGCATCGGGAGAATGCAACATCCCAGCCCTGGATGAGGGAATGGCATACACCCAGGTTTCTGCAGGCGAAGCTCATACAGTGCTTCTCCGGAGTGATGGGAGTGCGGTTGCCATCGGAAAAAATACCTATGGACAATGCAACATCCCTGCTTTGGATGAGGGAACGGCATACACCCAGGTTGCTGCAGGCTATGATCATGCAGTGCTTCTCCGGAGTGATGGGAGTGCTGTTGCCATCGGATGTAATGAAGACGGACGATGTGACATCCCAGCTTTGGATGAGGGAATGGCATACAGCCAGGTTTCTGCAGGCAGGGGTCACACAGTGCTTCTCCGGAGTGATGGCAATGCTTTTGCCGTCGGAAATAGAACTCTATTTCAATGCGACATTCCGTTGCCAAAGCCCGGAATTTTATACGTGAGCGATCTGACATGTGGCAGAGACTTGGCCTTACAACTAGAGTTGGTGGGCGAGGATGATGCCATCACCCTGATATGCTCGACCTTGGCAGGGGAAGAACGCTCTCGTTTGATTGCGCAGGGGGTTGATTCGGCTTGGGAGATGCACAAAAGGATTGCCCGTGAATTGAATGCAAACCTTCCAAGACTCCAGCTCGTTTTGCCAGATGGGCAATTGCTGGCCAGGATCTGCCGCGCAAATCCAGGGGCATCGGTTGCCGAGGTGAGTCAAAGTACTCAGAACCCACAACCCTGACATAGTTTCCAAACTAGAGCTAGCTCAGGCTAGCGGATGCAATTGCTTCGTGGAGGATGATGCATTTGTTGGAAAAATTGTTGTTTTTCCCGCGAAGTGAATGATTCAAAGTCATTGCAATCTTCCCCACTCTGAAGAAAAAAAACGATTAAAGGCAATTGCTTTGTTTCAATATCAGGCGCACCGGACGACGCCTTCAGTCGTGCTGTGACCCACGGGTGCGGACATGAAAACCATCATTTAATTGATACAATACAGTTGGTACAAGTATCAAACAACGGCTGGCTTGAAAATTCACCCAGGTTTAAGCACAAAAAACAACACGGATACAACATGCTTGACATTTGGTGAATAGTAGGGTGACTCACTGGCAAACGCTGGAGGTTCACCAAAAGAAAAGACAAATCAGGTATTATGGAAATTGTATGGACTTTGGTAAAGAAATGTGACTGATATAATATATATAATGTAGATTTAATTGAACTTTTGATTGTGCGTGGCAGATATCTAAGCACCTTACTGGCCAACCATGTTGCGAAGCTAACCTAGAAGAACCCCCACTTTTTGTCACGGCAAAATTGGGGAGGTCTGGGTGAAAAAAATACACATCCCTTCCAATTTGGGAATGGAGGCCAAAACTCAACAACATTCTGGGATACACTTGATATAATTCCATATCATTGGATATACATGGATATACTATGATATATTGTATATAATTATGTATATATATATATATGTAACTGACATCATTTGATATATGATAGAACCAATTCAAATCCCTTTTCAATTTTTTCTATTCATCCAATTCGGCACTTCTAGGTCTTTCGGAAGCCCGAGTCTCCGGATGACATTTGGATGTCCGGGGGCTATCGCCCTGCCATTTGCCACTTCTCCGGGCTCAGTTCCTGGATGACATGACACGTCAAAAAACGAGTTTTTTTGGTGGCCATTCTCAGGGGGAAGGGTTTTTTAGGTGTTATGTTCCATTATAAATTATATTATATCAATTATATCCCATTATATGACTAGTTTCCACATAGATTCTTCCAATGACGTCCCAAGATATCCAATATGTTCTTAATCCCATTATATCCCGATAAAATTATGTGCATTCTCATGGATTATTGCCAAAGATCATGGCACCGATAATGCGGTTGCCAAGTTTTTCCATCTTAACCATAGTAGATCATATTGGGGATTATGACAATCATGATGATCTCAACCGTCTTAACGGTCTTAACCAAACTCTTTATGAAGATCTCAACAAAGCCCGATGATAGTTAAGATTTAAGATCATTTTCCCACGAGACCAGTAGTTAAGCCAAAGTCATACCTGAACAAAAGAACAAAAGGCTGAAGACCTTGTTCATTGGGTTGGTTAATGGGAACATTTTACAGGAACCCCTATATATTTCATGGGAAATTCCATGGTTTCCTGTAGATTTTCCCTTCATCCAATCCAAGGAAAAGACCTTGTCATTTCCCCCAATCTCCCTGAGGCCATCGCTTCATCCCCAGCTCCCCGCGTGCGCCGTTGATCCCCAACGACCTCCACGGCCCCGCGCCGGGCCCGCGACGACGTCCGCAGGGCACGGCGCTGCTGCTGGAGTTTCGCTTGCCGAAAGCGAGCTACGCCACCATGGCCATCCGCGAAGTCATGAAAAAAATGCGATGAAGTTAGTCCGGATTGTTGAGGCCACAAACAGCTGGCGATAGTTGAGTAGTTCTAGTGTAAATTGCTGTAGATATTTTGTAAATACCGAGGAAATGTCTTATGGATGTAGCATTTGGGCACACGCTTGATGGTGTTTTCTTGGAGTTATGAACTGTCCATTTGGGTGGTCCAATTTCTTTTGGAGCCATATTCGAATGGGCTGCAGTTGCCAGCCCCACCCGTTTGGTCTGGGGAGTTGGGATGCAGAGAGGCCAGGTCGCAAGAAACAGGTCATGGATCACCCCAGGAGTGTCAGAACTATTTTTCAACGGAAGGGCTACAGAATTATGCATACGGAACTGATCATGAATAGTCAATAATAATACTAGCTATAATCACAGTAATGATATAACCATATATAGTCATCAACTACAAATTGCAGTCCCAGAACGGACCTTTTCGGACACCCCATCTTTGGACTGCAAAAATCTCAGGATTTCCTGTCGATGTTCCAAGCATCCATCGCAGAGCCAAGGCCAACATCTTGTTGGACCGGCACCACACTGCGAAGATGGCGGACTTTGGCTCGGATGGCCCAAACCTGGGAGGGTAAGAGGATTCTTTCTAAGGCTGGGGAGAAAGTTGTGAATAACCCCCCATAATACATAACTTAGACATCAATTATACATCAATATTCATGGGTTGTTCATTGTTTTTCCTAGTGTATAATAGGAAAACTGTGTATTGGTGGATATTAATCAAACTATATACCCATCAATGTAGACGTGATGTATAGTCCCATCCCCCGGGCATATGAAACCAAACACCCCCAATTGTATGGTCCCAAATATACGATTTCATCCCCTACCACAGCATTGCTTCTGGTGGTTGTTGATGAACGGGGGAGGGGATTGATTTTTTGGTGACAGCTAGGTGAAACCCAGTTTTTTGGGAGTAAACAGCATGGGCGTAAACATGTTGCGCTAAGATCAATATTGATTGAGCAAAATGCGGATGTTGGAGTGGAAGTGTTGGGAAGGTGATGGAACAAATTTGAACTGGTGGTTTGGCAGTGGGGAAATCGTGAATGAAGGGTTTAAACACTTCGATTTGGAGTTTGATATAAAAGCACCTGTGCGGACCCAAATTTCTCACATACAATTGACAGATCATTGGTTCAATAGACACTCGGCAGGTATCTGCGTTACTTTCTCAGAGAGTTAGGACCAGGAGGCAATTCTCAGGAGGCAAACAAAAAGTATACTCACCACACTAAACATTCCACTATGAGGTGGGAAGATGCTTGGACAAGCCATCCTGCACCAGTTGGTAACTATGGTAACTATGAAACACTGCAACAAAAAGGCATGATAATGGGATAAACCATCTACCGACTGGCACAGGATTTCTTCCATCCGGAGTACGAGTATGAGTGCGATTCAGGATAGATGACATGTATTGAAAATTATTGTCCACAAATGGTGGTCTATATTTTCCTGCCAGAACTCAGAACTGAACTTCTTCTCATGGCATCGTAGGGTCAAGGTTGAGAATGTGACCTTCGAATTTTGGAAGCCTAGTTGGCAGAGTGACTCCCCATTTGGTCAAATTGAGCATTACGCAATTTTTCTGGGAGTTTGGACTATATCGAGCTCTGGTTGCATTTCTAATGAGGCCTTGTTGTTGGCAGGTTGCTTTTTGTTGCAGGGTTGTCACATGAGTCTTTCCCATATTTTTCTCGAACTGATATATGAATCAAAACAAATCCCCCTTCCCACTGTCTAGGCCCGCAATTGTGTGGAACCACCCCTTTTATTTTTGGTTGCGCAGCTTTTCTGTTTGAGAAATAGCATGAACCTCCCAAAAATGTGGTCTTGATGATGATTTTCCCTGTAATTTGTAGGATTCCTGTCGGATTACATAATCCATTGAAATGATGAGAGCCCCTATTCATCAACCATGAAAAAAGGATACAGGGATTTTCCAGAAGATTTTTGACAAGTGAGACCAGCAAATCTGTCTGGTTCAGAACGGATTTTCCAGCTCATGGATTGTGACAATCCCCTGTATACAAAGATTAGTGGAACCCCCGAACTAATCATAAACGAGTTTAGCAGCGACTGCTCAAATATAAAATCCATTGACTATGATTCAAATATAGATCGAATAACATGATTAAACTTTAAACTATAGATGATCTCCATCAACCATAGATGATATCCATCAACACTAACATCCATGTCCAGTGATTTCCTCACGTTCCTTAGCAACGCAGCTCCCATGTCGAAACGCGCCATGGCGCAGCGCCCTCGACCTCCCGACCGAGCGGTGTTGAGGGCGCGCATGGTGCAGCTGTTGACATTCAGCGAGGCACCAAGAGAGGCCGTGGATTGTTGGGGTCGAAAGTGCTGAAACTCATTGGATTGGTTTACGGGAAAATCTACAGGAAACCATGGATTTTCCCATGAAATATGGGTGTTTCCGGTTTAAATTTTCCCTTAAACCAATCCAGTGAGAAACGTAAGTAAGACAATGCCATAAACCACCCATATTTTGATGGTTTATACCACCTATTTATGGTGAAATTGGGGATGGTTTATTATTGTTTTACCAACATTAGTTGCATAGACCTTGGTGAATGGGAATGGCCGGTTTTGGTATACGTACTCGTAGAGGTCGACTTGTTTGATATGTTTTGGTGGAAGAATATGGCACCCAAAGGACGAGTCTGAGATGACATGGCCACTGGAATTGGAACGTGACATGTGCGAAGATAGATGGGGATGTTCACTTCCATGGTCGTTTCCAACCGAGGAACTTGCCAATTCTTACAGATGCATGGGTTGAGTTTGTCCTTGTTTATGAGTTTTATACTTTCTCACGGTTCTCTTTAGAATCACCAGAATATGGATCCACCGATGCTAGAATGAGTCAGTTGTGTGGCCGGTCTATCAGTCCTTGCGTTGCTTCGAATTGTCAGCTGAAATTCAAGTCTTTGTGTCTTCATCTCCATGTTTGTTAGTGACAATCTAAACAGCTCTAGTTTGTTAGCTTACAGCCCCCGTTGTTCTTTCATCGTATTTATTTGGCAACTTGGAGTGCAGCTAGTCCGACCGAATCGGAAGGTCTTCATTGGTCAAAGTCCAACACCCTGGAGCCACTATGGGATGCCGATGTGAATCAGCCCAAAACAATAGCCTAAACATAGTCACATTGGGAAATAACCACAGATGGAGCCTTTGGAATAGCGTGGGGTAATCAAACCTGACAATGCAAAGTCCCAATTCTAGATGCAACACGATAGATACTAACAAATACGAAATCATAGTTTTAAATTAGGATGATCTCCTTGTATCTTTTACATGCCATTGCAGCCATTGCAGGTGTACTCTTTAAGTTTTCATATCACTTACCCTCTGGCTATTGAACATAGCCATGGAAAACCACCACCATCTTTGAAAGGTCAATCACCATGTTTATCATCTATTTCTATGGGCCATGGCGCCACCATGGCTATGTCAGTCATAACCACAGGCTACTCGGAAGGCGTCATCGCCTCCTTGGGCCCTGGAGCTGTGGCATCCCATCGCCTCCTTTCTAGGTGTGGCGGGACTGCTGAAAGTCCGATTTTGAGAAGAGGATTGGAGATGTTTTCTTGGATTTTTGATGGGATTTTTATGGAATTTCATGGGATTTGATTGGATTTCATTGTGGGCCCATTGATGGGATGGGCACATTGAAGATACTGAACTGATGGATATGTGGGTTGTTCATGTCAATTATTGAATGTTTGGTGACTTTGGTGTCAAAAAAAAACAGGGAGATAGAGAGAGAGAGAATCGGATTTCTGCGGGTCCCATCAGTTCAGTCCCATCGATCTGAACACCGTCACCTCGTAGGCTGCCCCCCCGGCTAAGGCAACTTGAAATTGCCTCCGGGGTGAGATATATACTTGCACTGAAGCCACATCGGCCAATCTGAAATTATGACAGCATGTTCAATAGATAGAATCCATTTATATCCATTCACTGCATCACATTGTAAAATTATGGTTGAGACGTGGCAAAATGGGAAGACACCAGGGTTAGGCACAGCAGATGCCATGTGAAGCCGCTGAATGATGATTAAAGTATTGGATTGGCTCACGGTGAACGGTTTGGCACCAAACATGGCAGCATATAGGTGGGTGATTGGTAACCCCAGCTATCCACAACCCCAATTTGTGGCCGTTTTTGACCCATTTGATTCCTTCACTAATCGTGGCCGCGGGGCCCTTGTCAGATGTGGACTTGCCACCGGAAAAGAATTTCAGCATCAGGATGGCACAGCAGGAGAACACGCAACCCGAGCAGTCAGCAATGACAGGATCGCTGTTGATTTACAATATGCCCAGATAAGCCTGCTACTTCTGACTGGCCAACATCTTTGGGCATTTTGGTTGTCCTTCGTGTTCGCACACAAGACAGCTCTTTGGTGCCTGGTGGTTTGGAACCCCTGGGATGCCACTTAGACTTTTTCACCGTTGCGTTCTCACATCTTTTGTTGGTCAAAACCCCAATGTTTTTCCTGGTTTTACCAGGTTTTACCCGTATGAGGTGAATAATCAGTACCTTTCGAGAAGACATTGTACCCCAATCCATGCTCCAGCAATGTAATTGTAATAAATATATTGTAATTGATCCATGACAAATCCCCAGAAGTATTGATCCACGGCAAGTTACAGGTCTCAAGTCTCAAGTAGTCTCTTTCACAGTCCTATGATACCTGTGCATTTACGCATAGCTCGTTAAAAAGTTACTATAGTTATTTGTGTTTCTATGTTACCACATGTTACCCACCAACTTATACCTGGGGGCACCACCTTGTTCCCATCAGTCTGGCAAAGCTTTTGCGTAAGAATTCCTGCGCCATGTCGCCCGACCCCAGTGTGTCGCACTCCCGGTCGCCGCGGGGCTTGAAGGGAACAAAGGCCAGCTTCACACCATTGCGCCTTGGAGTGCGAAAACACTTTGATGGGTCATCAGGTCATGCGTATTCATGCGGAATGCTGGCGACATGAATAGGTGTAAACGATCCAAAACTGGAAGTGTATGGTTTTATACCGAGGGGGTTCCTCGTGCCACGTTATAGTAAACCATCACCATGTTATCATAAGCTTACAATGTGGGAAAAAGTAACTTTTAGATTTCTACCCAAGATGTGCGTACTTTTGCGCAATCTGGTTTATCACATTAATGAGCGAATCTAGGGATGAGTACGGGATGGAGTTAGGTAAATGACAGGTGCTTGAGTGCCCATGTCCCATAGCCCCACAAAAAAATCACCTGGTCCAAGTAGTCCTCCGCTACCCCCTGAAAGGTCACAGCCAACCAACATTGTGAACGACAATCAGTCGTAGCTAGGTGCTGATGAAACCCATGGCATCACATCGGGGGCCGTGGGCGCCTCATGAATTATGTTCCCTGAGCTCCTGCTAACCAATCAAATCACCATGGCTAAAATCTTCTCTTGTCGATCATCGAGTCGCCTTGCCTTCCATGCGTACAGACCTTAATCCTTTGCACAGGTTGCCGTTCACACAAGTGGGGTCTGTGGAGATCCAAAGGTGTACTCAGATCNGCGTACAGACCTTAATCCTTTGCACAGGTTGCCGTTCACACAAGTGGGGTCTGTGGAGATCCAAAGGTGTACTCAGATCAGCGAGCGCTTGAATACCATGAGAAGGTATGTTTCTTTTGTTTCTCCCTACATCTTGCGGGACCGTCAGCGACAAAGTCCAGTCCTGGCCTTCCATGCCATTGAGGCAAAGGGCCCGAAATCATGCTGCGAAAACAATTCGAAGGTGCAAGGCTCCACGACATTATTGCCCACGTATTTCTAGTGTGTTTCCGCGCAAGTCATGAAAAGAGAGAAGGAAGCGGGGGTGGCCGCCTGTAGCTGGGGCTTCATTGGTGTGCCATTGGCCACTGCCTCACCAACCACTCCCAAATTGATGCGTGTCGGAATGTGCTTCAGCAAAAACATGCAAGAAACAAGTATATATAATCACAGTTTATCAGCACCCATGGATTTCTATGTTTCTTTGTGAAACCAATCCGAATGATGATATGGATATGACATGATGTAAAAAGCCCATGGGCCATGAACCACGTTCCAATATTAGATCAAATTGGCCTTGATTCGAGCAATGGTTTCAGCTGGCGAGATTCATACAGTTCTTCTCCAGACTGATGGCAGTGCTGTTGCCATCGGATACTATGGATTTGGACGATGCAACATCCCAGCTCTGGATGAGGGAGTGGCATACACCCAGGTTTCTGCAGGCCGGGGTCATACAGTGCTTCTCCGGAGTGATGGCAGTGCTGTTGCCATCGGACGCAACGACGATGGACGGTGCAACATCCCAGCTCTGGATGAGGGAATGGCGTACACCCAGGTTTCTGCAGGCTCTGATCATACAGTGCTTCTGCGGAGTGATGGCAGTGCTGTTGCCATCGGAGATAATGAAGATGGACAATGCGACATCCCAGCGTTGGATGAGGGAACGGCATACACCCAGATTTCTGCAGGCACTTATCATACAGTGCTTCTGCGGAGTGATGGCAGTGCTGTTGCCATCGGAGATATTTCATTGGGACAATGCAACATCCCAGCTCTGCATGGGGGAATGACCTACACCCAGGTTTCTGCAGGCCGGGGTCATACAGTGCTTCTCTGCAGTGATGGGAGTGCTGTTGCCATCGGAGAAAATGCATCAGGACAATGCAACATCCCAGCTCTGGATGAGGGAATGGCATACACCCAGGTTTCTGCAGGCAGGAGTCACACGGTGCTTCTCCGGAGTGATGGCAGTGCTGTTGCCATCGGACGCAACGACGATGGACAGTGCAACATCCCACCTTTGGATGAGGGAACAGCATACACCCAGATTTCTGCAGGCACTTATTATACAGTGCTTCTGCGGAGTGATGGCAGTGCTGTTGCCATCGGAGATAGTGAAGATGGACAATGCGACATTCCGTTGCCAGAGCCGGGAATTTCCTACGTGAGCGATCTGACATGTGGCAGAGACGCGAGGGTGATGCCATCGCCCTGATATGCTCGACCTTGGCAGGGGAAGAACGCTTTCGTTTGATTGCACAGGGGGTTGATTCGGCTTGGGAGACGCACATAAGGATTGCCCGTGAATTGAAGACAAGCCTCCCAAACCTCCAGCTCATTTTGCCAGATGGGCAGTTGTTGGCCAGGATCTGCCGCGCAAATCCAGGGGCCTCAGTTGCCTCAGTTGCGCAAATTGAGGTGAGTCAAAGTACTCAGAACCCACGACCCTGACAAACTTTCTAAACTAGAGCTAGCCCACGCTAGCGCGTACAGTTGGTGCGTGGAGGATGAGGCATTTGTTGGAAAAACGGTCTCGTTTTTTTTTCACCAAGTGAATGTTGTTTGAAAGTGTTTGCAGCCTTTCCCTCCAAAGAAGGAGGACCAGACGACCTTCGGTCGTGCTTTGACCCACACTTGCGGAAGTGAAATCCGCCAGATCATACAGTTGGTGATCAAACAACGGCTGGCTTGAAATTTTGCCCAGGTTTAAATCAAAAAACGCTACGGGAATGCTACGGGATGTGCCACCCATCCATCCTGCCAGGCATCCTCATTTATAGGATACACTGGTGGTAGTCTTGAGAATTAAAGAATCCCTAGTGATATCTAGTGATGATTGCATTGTAGTGTTATAATGTCTTGTAGTAATTATAGTGAGATGTGTTGTAGTTGTAGGGTACGTATCAGAAGACGTATCATTAATCCCATCCCCCTAAGGTTAAGCACACCCTCTCAATGGTCCCAAATACTGCAAAACCATTTGCTACACCATGTACGAAACCAGGGTTTATGGGTGGTGTTTAATGTTGCTGTGGATGGAAGAAATCCTGTACCACCTTGGATGGTTGAAACCCTATTAAAAATAGGAGAAACCGCCTATCAAAAGGTGCAGGATTTCGCAACCATCCACAGTATGGTTGATATCACTGTATATTTCAATATATGTCAATATATTTAACATTATCACCATGGTATCACTGCTATGATTACTAGACTTTATATACCCACTGGAAGACTAACATAGCTATGGAAAATCACCATTTCTAATGGGAAAATCCTCTATTTCTATGGCCATGTTCAATAGCAAACTGTTAGTTTACCAGAGGGTAAAGTTTCTAAACGGTGGATTTTCCCATTGAAACCTCCATTTAGTGCAGGGAGTTTCCATGGCTATGTTAAATAGCCAGAGAGTAATCTATTTCAACCATGACATTCCCATCACATCCTTCCCATCCGCCGTCCCCAGGCATCCCTTTGTGGGCGCACGTGTGAATGGCCTGGACCTCGCGAAGGTCACGGACCAAGACATTTCCGACGTCCTGGCGCCGGCACTGGAGACCTATGGTGCCATGCCGGAGATGCCAACAAAGCATCAACGATTTTTTGATAGTGGTTAAAAGTCGTTAGTAGTGTTTAATAGTCGTTAATAATGTTCAATCATGAGTTAATGGTGAATGGCCAACAGTGGTCTAGTGAACAAAAAGAGTGATCAATAGTCGTTTTGTTTGGGGCTCATGATTGTTAATAGTGGTGAATAGATACTTGGATCATTCCGGTTAGTGGTGAATAATCCTGGTGATCACAAATTCCCAAATTAAACCAGGGCTTACCCCATGTATAGCTGGATTGTAATTGCAGTTTGATCAGTTGCGAAGTGGATGTATCCCCCAAGTACCATCCAAAACACATCTCAAAACATTTCAAAAACTAGATGGAACCCAAAAGACATAGGGTCTGCAAGTTGCCTTTCGTAAAGTGAAAGTTTTGAGTCGCATGCTTTTCGGAGATGTACAGTATTTTTTTTACGTAAACAATCATCAATCCGCCCCTTTTTTTCCTCGGAATTTTCAATTCACCTAAAACAAATCCCGAAAACGTTCCCCCTCCACGGGGCGGCGCGTGCTTCGAGGATTGCTGCTCTTCCCTGCGCAAGAGCTGACGCCGCCGCAGTTCTTCGAGGTGCTTAGGCGCTTTCCAGACGTGGATCAGGAGGAGCTCAGTAGCCAACTGTGGCCCAGCTGTGGGGGGTGGAGGATGGTGGAGGGTTTCATATGTGGCATGGTCAAATTATGTGGGACTATAATGGGTTATGATCATCATACCATGAATGTGGGAATTCTGGACTTGGAATTGTTGGCCACTGCAATTCCCGATTTACACGGAGGTGACACAGGTAGTCATCATTTGCAGCATGGGTGTCAATAGTTATGAACGAGAAATGTCCAAACAACAATGACTTATATAAATTGATTTGGATGCGGTTTTGTTTCAATATTTTTCAATCAACTGCTATGAGCAAACTCCCAAGTGTGAAGGGGCAGGGGTAGTGGGTTGAGGTAGTATATGGACCCAAAAACCACTTTATAAGGATTGGGCCCTACTTGGGTGAAACCAATCTAGCAGCCAAGTCTTCAAGTGCCAGTTGACCCGTTGTAATATGGATGTTCATGGATGTTCTATAGCTATAGGTTTCTAACCACGTGTGACCCATGGGGTTTATCACCGATATCCTCGAAGCAGGTCCCACCTCTGGCCCCCCTAGGAACCCCTTCGCACAGATGGATCCTTCGTGTCTACCAGAGCTTCCAACAGTGCGCGCGCTGGGCACGCAGAACTCCAACCCCAAGCTGCATCGGGGGGCCGTGCCAGTCACTTTGGCTACAAAGATCTGATGTTTTCCCATGATTTTCCTAGAGGTTGATCCATGATCCAATCGTTAGTCCATGTTGATCACCCCATCCATGTTAGGTTTTTTGAGGTTCCGAAGGATGGGATGAAGCCTGTCATGACCTGCATTCATGTACTGCATTAACTGTCCAGAAAGAGGAATGATGTGTTGACTAGGGTTGGTTGGCCCCAGTGACTGTGGAAACAATGAAGGGGGTTGTTTGTAATTCATTTCTTTGCTTTTGCGTTTGGGAGGTTGAAACCTCCCAACTGTGAATGTTGTTTGCAAGAAGGTCCAAGGTGCTAAAACTGGAAAATTCGTCAGCTAAAGACTGTGATCCAACTTGACTCGTCATGGCTGGACTACTTTCAACTGATCGCAACTGATGTTCAATAAATCTCAGAATGACTCCTTGTTCTTTTTGAGACGTGCTTTATCATGCTTTATCCCCCACTGAAATGTGATGCAGATAATAGCAAAAAATATGTTAATGCAGTTGCCGCCCAATTTTTTGCCTGCTTTGCTGCAATGCCAGATTCTAGCGTTTTCTACCTGAACCGTTGTTGCTGGCAAGATTGGAGGAACTGATTTGGATCACCCAGCATGATTTTTCAGGAAGTTTTAGGATCCAACCACGGGCACGGGTCTATTTCCATTGCAGTGCCTTTGCCTTTTTCGTCACCCCTCGTATATTAGAGGATTTGGCCATTCCCTGCTTTTGTTCATCGGATCTGTTTCGGACAATTTGCTCATCACCAGCAGTTGTTGTTTATTTCCTATGACCAATGGATGACTTTTGATACCCCACAAGATCCCATCATCCCCCCTTCTCGGATGGTACGTGTAAAATGGCCAGACCGCCTCGTTTTTGGATCTGGAGGGCCCCACTACGCTGTCAGGTTTGGATGAGATTTCTAGGAGGAGATATATTTATGTACATAGCATAATGTTGGTAAAACAGTAGTAAACCATCCTATTTGTTCACCGAAAATAGGTGAAATTTCAATCATTCCCAGTCATGAGTGGTTAATGGCATTGTTTTACTTACTAAGATCCCCAAACTGTTGTTGGCAAAGACAAGCTACAGGAAACCTCAATAAGCTATACTAAGATCCCATAATCACTGGATTGGTTTAAGGGAAAATTGAAACCGGAAACCCCTATATTTCATGGGAAAATCCATGGTTTCCGGTTAAAATTTTCCCATTCACCAATCCATTGACATAAGTTTCCCAGCCAAGAACCTCGTTTCCGAACGCCCAGGAGACCAACCACATGGGCCCCGAATGGCACAGCGACGGCTGCGGACTCACCGGTCTCTACGCCGCGGAAGTTCCCGCCGGGCCGAAACGGACCACGTGGTGGGCCAGTGGCTACCGGGCATGGGAAGCTGGGCGATCTGCAGCTGGGGCAACTGCGGGTATAGTTTCTGTAAATAGCGATAATGTTGGTAAAACAATAATAAACCACCCATTTGGGAATGGTTTATACCACCCATTTATGGTGAAATTGGGGATGGTTTATTATTGTTTTACCAACACTAGTTACCATCCATGAGTTAGTTTCGAATGTTAGTGAATTATTAACATTCGAAACTAGCTCATGGATGGAGGAATGATTTTACCACCAATTGGGTTGATATGGGTTGCATGAACCATCAATTGATGTGGCTGGCTTATGCCATTGCTTTCCTGACATTGATGGATATACATAGCCATCCCATTTGCTTCATGGTGCTGCAATATTTAGCTACATGACTGGGGAATTGTTTGGGAGTAAATGTTGGTAAATCATCCGTACATGGAGCGTTGGGGCATGGCCAGTTGGTGGTTATCAAATGTTATCAACGTGTTTGTTGTTTTCAACGCTGTTTGGGATGTTTTGTTGAACATGACAAATGCTGAAACACATGGATTCAACATGTTTCAACCTGAACACCTGATCTAACATGATTTCACCCATGAATAATGAATATGTTGGGTTCGCTGTTGGGGTTTTCACAAAAGCTGATCTCACATCATCCAAGTACCACAATGCCGGAAGTTGGGATAGAACCTCCATAAAAAAAAGTGACATACCCCATCCTGGTTTGGTAAAACTGGTGAGTGATACTGAGCCCATTGAACTCCAAGAATCAACGTGTTTGTTTTTTATTTGGGCAACCCAATGCCATAAACCTCCCGTTTAGGATTGTTTGTAGAATCTATGTCTCATAGAATTCGTGATTGTTTATGGCTTTGGGTTTGCCAAATTGCTTGGTTTCGTAATGGTGCCGTTGGTGGTTGAGTGGTTATGTATGCTGTGTCACCACAAATAGGGTCACATGAGTGATTCTGCAGTTCTGCAGTCAAGTTGTTTATTTCCTTTGTTTGATTGATATGGATCACCAGTGTGAACCCCAAAATTTGAACCTCATACTCGCCAGAAATATCTTATACCGCCATTTACAATTCAACTTTTTCTAGATCATTCTCCTAGAAAGCACTTGGTCTTCCACATTTTGTGTTATGTTCTGGGCAAATCAACTGGGACCAGTGGCTGAATCGACCAAGGACCTGCTGGATTTTGAGATGCAAGAGAAGGCCTTGTTGTCTCTAAAATCATACAAGTTTCTAGCCCCAATCAGTTCTCATCAGCCCATTCCCTATCCGACCTATCCCCAAAATTCATATGTTATTCATATTTTATTCACATTTTATTCACATCTATTCACATCTATTCACTTCAATATATTCACCTTGTGTTTAGCCCCCCGATCCCCACTTCGCCAAACACCATCCTCAGCACCCCATCCTCCCAGGTGAAGCGTTTGCGTCTCCGTTTCGGGCCACGGCACACCCTGGAGGCCTCCGTGGCCGAGATCTGGCGCCGCGGCGGCCGCATGACGCGCAACGGGCTGCGCCTGGCGACCGCCGTGGCGCCGGAGCGGCTCACGGAGGAGGAACGGCAAGGGCGCCTGGCGACGACGAATCCCAGGTGACAGTGGGATGTGGATGGAGATTTTGACCATGTTTTGGGTGGGTTGATGTGAATGGCAAAGTGGTAAAGGTTTGCCAGCACGTTCAAACAAGTTCAAACCAAGAACAATATAACAATCACCAATCACATCCACGAGGTTTTTTTCCCGCCGGTGTGTTGTTAACCCCTCTAAGAGAAAGAACAAGACTACCAAAATCCGTCATGGCAAGGAGATATGAGCACTTCAACGGATCTCCTGTGAGACGTCATCCCTTCACCGATCGATTGACTCTGTGGTCCTTGCCAGCAGCTTGGTGTCAAGAAGTTGGGCCTGGAAGATGGTAAATTCCATGGGGTAAGAATGGTTGGATATGGTTCGGTTTGGTTTGGTACTGTATGGTTAGTAGTGTGGCAATTATATGGTTTGTGACAGATGTAACGGTTGGCAACGTGGTAACAATTGGGCAATAACTAATAATGATTAAGAGGTTAATGTCAATACCTGACTAATATTCCCCTGGACTGTTCAATTGGGGGTGGATCATAGTATTAATCCGTCCCCCCTAACATTGAATAAGGCGCCTTTCTGGAACCCCCCACATGAACAGGTCCAATACTAAACCAAGGTTTCCAGGGAGGTCCAGTATTAGGGTAAGGGGATTAATCAACCGGTGCTTAAGTATTATGCAATAGGGGTTTGTAGTCGATGGAGAATGGATTCACTGAATCAGTTTCTGGGATTTGAAGGGAGCTGTTGCTATTGAACAACCGAGAGACGACGAGCTAGTACGAGTTTCCCAACCACATCATAGAATATCATAGAATATATAGCCACAGTTAGATTCTTTTTTCTAGTTTTTGGGATCAGATGGGTTTACACCATATCATATACAGTATTATGCTTTTCAAGTAAACCTTAGCAAGGGATCAACAAACCACTCGTTCAACTACTTCAACCCCCAATATTCTTGGTTAACTCTGCCCAAGTTTGTTCGGGAAGTCACCTCGCTTTTTTCTCGCTTCAACCCCAATTTTCAGATCCTTCAACCATGCCAAAGCCACCAAAGAAATTGTTCAAGCCTCAACGTTCCATCCTTCAGTTCCAATTACGGCTAATGTATCATTGATAGTGACCACCATTACTTACAAACCTTTATTTCCATCCTGAAATCACCATGAAATCACCATGAAATCACCATGAAATCACCATGAAATCACCATTAAACCACCCATTGTGGTCGCCCAGGTTTTCCTGGAATCCTGCGAGGGACTCAGCGACGACGAGGCCCGAAGGACCTTGGAGCAGCTGCTGCAGCCGGGAACCTCCGGAGACTCAGCGCCTTGGACCGGGATGGCGCTGTGGTGGTAGGGAGTTTGGATGAAGCTTCTGAAACTTAATATCACTAGATTGGTTTAAGGGAAAATTGAAACCGGAAACCTCTATATTTGATGGGAAAATCCATGGTTTCCTGTAAATTTTCCCATTAACCAATCCATTGATAATAATGAATTAGATGGTTGAAGAAATCAATGAGGTGTTATTTTGTTTTTGTTTGTTTTGATGGGTTTGCTGTTCTATAACAGATGATGTCGTTTTTCAATCACTTCAAGGACCTTCGTCCTTACGGGTGGCCGGCTGAGGGGAAGGTAATGGAGGTAATGGCGGTGACGATGCAGCGGATGGATGCGGATGGGGGGGTGTTCAGAATGAGATGCGTTGTACAAACCCCAAGATGCGGGGTTGGCGCAGCTATGCCTCATGATTCACGTCCCTCCAACACATTCCAACACTCCAAGAACGGATATGCTCAGACGTTCTTATGCAGGACCAAGAAGGACACCCCGCGAAGATATTACCAAAAGTATAGGAATGAAACAAACCAAGTGTGAAGAAAATAAATGGAGCCCCTAAGGAAGAGTGCCATTCTCGGATTTCACGCTCGAAGGACGCAATGTAGCTATTTTGGTCACATGCGCTAAGTAAACCATCACAATCAAACCATTTGAGACTAAATGTTCATCATATTTGGCCCATTCGTAGATTATGCATTTCTGCACCTTGAAGACCGAAACATATAAACTTTATTAAACTTTTAGATCAAAGTGGCCTTGATTCGAGCAATGGCTGTTGCAGCTCACCGTAATACAGTGCTTCTCCGGAGTGATGGCACTGCTGTTGCCATCGGACCAAATGGAGATGGACAATGTGACATCCCAGCTTTTGATGACGGAACGGTATGCACCCAGATTACTGCAGGCACTTATCATACAGTGCTTCTGCGGAGTGATGGCAATGCTGTTGCCATTGGAGACAATGGACGTAAACAATGCGACATCCCAGCTTTGGATGAGGGAATGGCATACACCCAGATTTCTGCAGGCCTAATTCATACAGTGCTTCTCCGGAGTGATGGCATTGCTGTTGCCATCGGAGACAATCAATCTGGACAAGGTCAGATCCCACCTTTGGATGAGGGAACGACATACGCCAAGATTTCTGCAGGATATTTTCATACGGTGCTTCTCCGCAGTGATGGCAGTGCTGTTGCCACCGGATACAATCAAGTGGGGCAATGCAACATCCCTGCTTTGGATGAGGGGATGGCCTACACCGAGAGTTCTGCGGGTGGTTTTCATACAGTGCTACTCCGGAGTGATGGCAATGCTGTTGCCATCGGAGGTAATTCATTGGGACAATGCAACATCCCAGCTTTGGATGAGGGAATGGCCTACACCCAGATTTCTGCAGGCGAGGGTCATACGGTGCTTCTCCGGAGTGATGGCTGTGCTGTTGCAATCGGAGATAATTCATCAGGACAATGCAACATCCCACCTTTGGACGAGGGATTGACGTACTCCAAGATTTCTGCAGGGGGTGCTCATACGGTGCTTCTTCGGAGTGATGGCAGTGCTGTTGGCATCGGAGACAATAGTCATGGACAATGCAACATTCCGTCGCCAGAGCCGGGAATTTTCTATGTTGGCGTGATGCGGTCACGCTGATATGCTCAACTTTGGTTGGGGAAGAGCGCTGTCGTTTGACTGCACAGGGCGTTGATTCTGCCTGGGACACGCACAAAAGAATGGCTCGTGAATTGAATGTAAACCTTCCAAATCTGCAACTTGTGCTGCCAAACGGGCAATTGTTGGCCAAAGTCTGCCGTGCCAATCCAGCAGCCTTGGTTGCCGAGGTGACTCAAAGTACACAGCACCCGCGACCTTGACATAGTTTCCAAACTATAGACAGCATACAACTGCTGTGTGGAGGATGGGGCATTTGTCGGAAAAGTCTCGAAATTCTACGCTGAGTGAATGTTATTTCAAAATCTTTGCAGCCATTCCCAGCCTCTTAAAAAACGATTCAAGAAAATTGAGGGTAATTAATTAATTACTTTGTTTAAACACGTTGAATTTCAGGAGCACCAGACAACGCCTTCGGTCGTGCTTTGACGTATGGAAGTGAAACGGCGTTGAGTGTTCAGAAGCCACTTCGGCTGATTGCCCGTGGGTGTTCATAGAGGGGCAGCCTCAAAATGTGTATTACGGCATGAGGAAAACTTACCCTCCATAGCTATTGAAAATTGCCAATAGTTGATTTTCCCATGAACAATGGTGATTTTCCAGTTCGCAAACTGTTAGGCAATACCAGAGGGTATAGATGGGAGTCTTTAAGCCAGTTCTATGGTTGAACCCTGACTTCCACGGTGGTCTTCATATCAACTGAATAAGAAGCAGTTTTTGTTGGGCCTTGGCTATTTAACACCCCAGCCCATAAATGACCAAATTGGGCACATTGCGATTCAAGTCCAAAAATGGAAGGGGAATTTGAAAGGGAAACCGGGAAACCACTATAGTCGATAGGAAACACTGTTTTTCCCTCAAACCAGTCATATCCAATCCATTGAAAACCTAAATTAGTTGGCTAAGACCATTTCTGCTGGTTAAATCCCTCTAATGATGAGGCTATCAACAGTAATGAATTGGTCCCTTGATGCCTCAGGTCTACGTCCACGAATGGTCGCTGGGAGATTTCGTGGTTTGGGACAACCGCAGCACACTTCACAGCACCACAGTCACTTGGAGGACTGGTTGGTAATGGGTTAGGTAATGGGTTAAGAATGATTGAGAATGGACAACAGTGGATATCAATGGACAAAAAAAATAACGGATATTGAATGGGATATGTAATGGGATATCCAATGGGATACCCTCCAGAAGCATCAAACATGGCTGGTTGAGAGCCCGCCCATGAATGAGCATCTACGCTAAATGGGGGGTTTTCCATTGCCATGTGTGATTACCAGAGGGTAAACATGATGATGAGAAAGCAGTGAGAAAAGTGGGGTGCCCTGTTTTCTGTGCCATGTGAATCTAGAAGATGACCGCAAGCAATAGAGTTGATAGAGATAGGGAATGTTCACCTCTTGGTATGTTCTTGTCAATGCCAAATCACATTTGGATACATTTGGGATGTTGGGCAAATATGGACTGGGTGTTCGCTTTGGTGCAAGATATTGCAAGGTATAAGGTAGGTATTCCCCCCAAAAAAATATGTTTGACCCACAAACGATGGGGACACAACCAACAGAAACTGGTTGTGTTTCGAGAAAAACCACGGTTGGTGAGTAGTGGGCTGTCTCTTGGACCATGTTAAAATGAAGCAAACAGCTGGTCTATCCACTTCTTGGTTGATGTCCTAAACACGAGATAGTTGCCCTGGGGCATCCCGCTTAGCAAGTGATTAACAACAACGCTATAATTTGTGGGATATACTATGAGATCTATCACCCATATATGTACAAAAAAAACACTTATTAATACACGTATTAAATACAGCATGGGTGTTGATGGGTAGATATTTAGGGTATGACTAATCAACGATATAAATCAATAGGAAATATGGGTTGGTTCCAAACATGGGTTCGGCATCCCGAAGGTGCCAACGGGGGAAGATTGACCGTAAGATGGCCGTCCTAATACAGTGACTGCCAGCTATACACATTTACCCTCTGGTAAACTGTTACATAACTATGGAAAATCACCATTTTTCATGGGAAAATCAACTATAAATGACAATTTTCAATAGTTATGTTAGTTTACCAGAGGGTAACGTTCGTTATGGAACATCATTGTCAAATCCTGAAACTCAGTAGGCCCATGGCTTCTGTAGCTATGTCGACATTACCAGGGGGGTATTCCAATGATCCATGATTTCTACATATTTCTAGTGTCTTCATCCATTGTCGTTGGTGATTTTCCCATTGTCCCTGGTTTTTGGGCCAACCTGAGCATCCAGGTTGCATGGATCATGGTCCATTTCGCAGGGGCACTTTTAGGAGATTTCTAGATAGTCATAGGGTGAAGATGGGTGAAGTATATAGGGGATTTCTGTCATTTTATATCCATTGAATGGGGATGTTGTGGGGGATTTGTCGGAGATCTCCACATGGAATTCTAGGAGATATACCGGGAATTTGGCTGGAATATACCTCCGGTACTCAAACATGCCCTGTTTGACGCGAGGCTTCGATGATTGACCCCTTAGCACATGTTCAACATGCAAAGTGTCTTACTACGAAGTAGCAGAGGGCCATCATCGGACATGATTCTGGATCATCCCTTTGGTTTCTGGATCATCCGACATTTCCACTTTGGGGTATTGTAGCAATTTAGCTATATAGGTGATCCCAGGTGTACTTTTCGGGAAAGACCCTCCAGGACTACACCCATTTGACTGGATTTTCTTTACTTGACATGCTGACCATTTAGAAAATTATCTTCAGTTAGGCCTCCTGGGAATTTGAAGATCCAGATGGAATTTGGTTGTTGCAACTTTTGATGATGTTTCTTCCAGTAGTAGTTGAGGATGCATACTATGTGACATATCATCTCGAGCAAATGTTGACAGAATTCATCCCATTTTCGTTCAGCAATGGAATCAAACACACCTGGCACTTTTCGAAGCTTGAACTTAGGATGTCATCGATGCTCCACAGCTCATGTACCAAGCGTTCCTCCGCACCAAGACTCCCATGAGGGTCGTAGAATGATCAGCGGAGCCCAGTCAACTCGCTGGCCTTTTCTCACAGTACCTCCAAGGTAGGTGAAATGGCCATATTGATTTTATGTCTGTGGTATGAAAATGCTCGGTTTCCGACATGTGTTGCGGCCCCCTGAATCATCAATCCGGAGTGCAGAAGACACCCCATTAGCGATCCGGCTTGCCAAGCATTCGTAGCAAACAAAAAATCTGGGATCCTGTGGGGTCTGTGGGCCTGAAAATGCAAAGAAATTCGATGATGTGCAATGTGTGATGATACATACCATCTAACATGGCTATTGAACATTGCCCATCGTTGATTCAACTATTACTGTAATAATGGTGATTTTCCATAGTTATGTAACAGTTGACCAGAGGGTAATTGCTAGACTGCTAGACATGATGACTTAATGTTAGCCATCATACCCCCGGAAAAAAACAATTTGAACAACTGGACAAAGTCTTCAACTTCGACCAAGGCATCACCCATGGGTCTGAAAGTATTCCAGGGACCACCTGGAAGAAGGCCCCATGGTTATTTCCATTTACCCTCCGGTGTCATCAAACGTGGCAAGCTGGGAAATCCCCGAACTAAATGGAGGTTTATAGCTGGGTAAATGATCTATAAATGGTGGATTTTCCAGCAAGCCACGTTTGATGACACCGGAGGGTATCCGTGTCTTTCCGCCATGGTTGTTGATCAGCTGTTCTCCCGGCAATCCACTTCACTTATCCCACCTTAGAAATAAGATAGCTTGGCAAAATCCACTGTCCACTTGCTTATTTATGGTTTCAGCTGGTAAACTCCACAGTTATAGTCTATAGTGGTGATATTGTCTCCTATAAATGGCCAAATCATGGGAAACAATCCCGATGCTGGCTATCGTTTCATTCAGTTAATTCCATGAACAAATAACAAATCCATAAGCCACATGAAAACAATATCCAAAAGAATCAATGTCCAATATTGATGTTGATCATTGTTGACCCCATAAATCCCATCAACTTCCACATTTACTGGTAAATTAACAATTCGACCCTGAAAATCACCAATTTTGGGTGCAAACGAATAGAAACTAATCTTCCAACCCCGATAAATGCCAGGGTCGTCATGTTAATTCACCAGTGGTCCGAATATTAACCAGTATAATCCCCCAACAAAAACATCCCACTAAATTATGCTTAGTTTCAAATTCATCCATATGGTATTCATTAAGTCTAACCATTACCATCCCATTAAATCTAACCATTACAATCCCATGCGTTCATCCCATTAATTATGGTGAGTTATACATGAATCCCATACACACCCTCTGGTGAACTAACATAAGCTCCGGAAAATGGCCCATCTATAGTTGATTTAACTATCAATAATGGTGATTTTCCACAGTTGTGGTAGTTTACCAGAGGGTAACCATTAGAAAATCCCATTAGAACCATTGGAACTATCATTAGTTCATCCCATTTATATAATCCCATCTTATAGTTCATCCCAATATTAGTTGTGGTTAGTTATACATTAATCCCATACATAACCATTCTAATCCCATCAGAAAATCCCATTAAAATCCCATTAGAACTATCATTAATCCCATGTGGTATTCATTCAGTCTAACCATCATAATCCCATTAGAACTACCATTAGTTCATCCCATGATAATCCCGTTAGAAAATCCGACCACAGACAGGCCACCATAGCCTTGCCACCCTGTGCCGCTGCGCCCGCGCACTGGAGCCGCTGGCGCCGGCGCCCTGCGAGCTGCAGCTGGTGGAGGCAGTGGATTTTTCGCGTGGGATGCAGCATGGACTAACCATTGGGTTTTGTGGTGATTTTTATGGTGTTTTTTTATGGTGATTTTAATGGTGATGTAATGGTGTTTTATGGTGATGTAATGGTGATTTAATGAAGATTTAATGGTGATTTAATGAAGATTTAATGAAGATTTATTGGGTTAACCATGGTATTGGAGAAATCACTGTTTTTTAATGGTGATTTAATGCTGTTTCATTGTGTTGAAACCATGGATGATTAGATTTAAAGGGAAAATCAATTGAACCATGAATGGTGATTGGTGATTAGTAAATAGTGATTTTAGGGTTATTACATGTTATTACCATGGTAAAGGGAATATCAATCATGATTCAATGATGTTTTGATGATGATTTAATGGTAAACATGTGAAAATCAATTGGACAATTTATGGTGAATAATGGGATAATGGTAATTAATGATGATTTACTAACCATATTTGATTCACAATTAGTGGTTACAGTAAGAATGATAAGGAGTACATAAGAATGATGATAGTAGCAGTAGCAGTTTAATCTTAGTTTTGATGGTTATTTGGGATGTAGCCAGGTGATATTTGATCTTTTTTTTTGGTCCTGATAGTGTAAAAACACATGTTAACATTTAGGAAATGATAGGTGATAATTCGGATCTTTCATCACTTGAAATACATCTCGCATAAATTCCGATTGTTGTGTGGAGACGAGGATTCTGAGGGGCATTCTCCACCAGAATGCAGCACTTGGGAGGCTTTAAAACCCTATTCCATCTCATGGTGTTACAAGCATGTTCCCATAAAACCTGCCATGAATCGGGTGACCTTGATTTATTGAACAGAAAGAAGGTCGGCTGCATTACTTCTGTGCCCTCAGATATGTCATGCATAATCACGGTAAGGGTTAAACATCAGTATTTGCTGGCGAAATAGTAGAAAAAATCCCCTAAATGCACACATACTTGCTGCATTTACTGTAAACGAAGGGGACATACAAGTGACGGTAGCCCATGGTTTGGAACACTGTTCCTTTGTTTTGTTCATGGCTAAGAAAGGCTAAGAAACATCTGTTTGTTTGAGCCCATTACCATCCATTTCCAGGAATCCAACTGGGCTGGCTGGATAATCCCCTATAGAATTAAGTACGTACAGATGAAGTTCCCAGCCAAATAGGTTCATATATGGCAATATATGGACAATGATTTTCATAGTTTCCAGTGCCATTTTGCATGTGTTTGTGCTTGTTTTTATTTAGAATCCCCTACGGACTGGCAAATGGTCAACCCCGCTACTACTAGAAGGTGGGGATTGCCTGCGGGTAAATTGCAGCAACATCGATGTGGAAGACCTGCTATACTATTTGTAGATCATGTTCCTAAGGAGCCACATCTACTACAGTAGCCTATTTTGTATGTTGCCAGAAGGTCAAAACAAGGAATGTAAAACCAACAAGTAAGTATATATGTTGTTGTTTATATTTATTTATTTCCTGGCAATTTCCCATTCGCCAGTTATATCACATCCCTAATGCTGGTGGCACTCCGAGTTTTAGCTCTTCAAACCCATTGATTTTGATTGATCCCTGTTCATTTGGTTGTGACCATCCTTAAATATGGATCCACAAGCCATATTGACCCTGGCACATATGTGGTTAAACCGGGGCTAATGAGAGCGCATGGGAGTAGAAGGGCGGAGTTAAATAGCGTTTGATGGTAGATAATTGGCTGTGATAGAGTTAAGTTGAGATTTGACCATCAACATGCTGATACTGCTACTTACTTGGGGGTTTCCTAGAATGGGGGTACCCAAAACCGGATGGTTTATAATGGAAAATCCGATCTAGAAATGGATGATTTGGGGGTACCCCTATTTTAGGAAACCTCCACTTGAAAACGATGTTGAACCCACTTGTTTCACAGTTGTTCGATCAGAAACGATCCCCGCAGTGGGATGACCAGATCCCAAAATCTATGCACTCCTCATAAAAAAGGCCCGTTACCCTCTGGTAAACTAACAGTTTGCTATTGAAAATGGCCATAGAAATATTAGAAATAGTGGAGTTTCCCATTAAAAATGGTGATTTTCTATAGCTATGTTAGTTTACCAGAGGGTATTGTATCCTCATGAATTCCCGTGACATGGGATTTAATACCAAATTCATTGAAAAATCCCGACCATTCCCATTCAATCCCATCAAAACCGTTGTTTGGAACTATGAACACCCCATTAATCACAATTGAACCAGATTCATCCTCATTGCAGTAAGTCATTTCGAATCACCATGAAACCAATGTTTCTAGCTGGCTACATCCTCATTGAGCTCCAGTAATCAAACGTGGCAATGGACATGTTCCCATTTATAGATGATTTTCCCCGCGATAAACCTCCATTTCTAGTGGATTGTCCACTGCCATGTTTGATTACCAGAGGGTATATACCATATCAACAACTATCAGTTAATGTCCCATATTATCCATTATTATCCCATTAAATCGCTTCAAAAATCCTATTGAATCACCTTAAAATCCCACTACTCCCAAAATTTTTCCTGCGCTTCGCCCCACGATTTGACGGCCACAGGCGTCGTGCATCCGCGCCTTGGCAGTCTCCGGCTCGGAGCAGCTGCGACGCAGCTTGCGGCGCTTGCACCTGGAGGCTGCAGGCGAGGATGGCTTCGGGTCATGGGGATGATATCCATTGGTTACCCTCCGGTAAACTAACATAGCTATGGAAATTTCACCATTCTTAATGGGAAAATCAACTGTTTCTATGGCCATTTTCAATAGCTATGTTAAATTACCGTTGGTTATCCAGGAATATTTGACATTGTTTGACTAATATTTCATGCATAGGTTTAACTTTCAACCAATTATATTTGATGGTTAATTGATGGATTCATGATTTTAACTATGGGTTTGATATGTTAAACAATTGGTCTTTTTTGTGATGTAAATTGACATGATTGAATGGGGTTGATTGTAAATAGGTCAACCTTTATTGTTTTGCACTTTGATAACTTCTTACCATAGAATGAAACGATATGATATGGATTGCTGGATCATCATTACTCGAATTAAGCCATATGTGTTTTTTGTCGCTGTGGGTTCCCTTTTGGGGTTTCCCAAAAGAAGACGACTGGGGAAAGTTGAGGGGATCCAAGGAGTCATCCCCTCTGATTATTGAACATAGCTATGGAAAACCATCATTTTTAATAGGTAAATCACCATTAATCGTCTATTTAATCATCTACAAATGGGCAATTTTCTATGGCTGTGTGAAATAGCCACAGGGCTTTTCCCAAGTTGCCTATTCGTGGTTTTATATATGCAATCTCGTATTTGGTTGTTTCTTTCTGATATATGTTATATTCAAGTAACAACCATGGAGAAGAGATGGGCTGATGAGGATCCTGAAAGATTTTTGCCTTTGCATATTTCGTTGAGGTGGGTTGAAACCACCAACCAGTAGAAATGGAGGGTTTCCCACAAGTTGCGTGTCTTTTTTTGTGTGCGTGTTTTTTTTTTTGTGTGTGTGTGTGTACGGGGATTCAACATTCATTTAGTTTTTGTGAACTAGTTTAATTACGCTCCAGTTAATCATCCCATATTTAAAATATGTCCCCATTGAAACCTTCATTAATATAGGGGATCTTCCACTTGCCGGAGCGTACTGTAAGTGGGGCTTCCCGTATACAGTTCATCGGGTGGCAAATGAGTATGAGTTAGAATTTCAGGCCCAGCAGACCACAGACCAATGTTGACTGAGTTCACAATGTTATACATGACATATCCTCAGTTACATTGGGGATAAAGCGCTGTAACTGATGGGGGATGACATATTCCATCCAGTCTGGATTGTGGTGATTCAATCTGGATAATTATGCTATAGATGGGGAATGGGATATTGATATTGGCAATGTTCATGCCAAATATCTTGAGACATTGGATACAGTAGGTCTGCTAAAAATGCTAAAATATGGAATACCCTCTGGTAAACTAACATAATTATGGAAAATCACCATTTTTAATGGAAAAATCAACTATATAAATGACCATGTTCAATAGCTATGTTAGTTTACCGGAGGGTATGTTTTTTTTTTGCCCAGTCTGGCATTGAAAGTTGGGTCTTACCTGGTTGAAATTTGAGTAAGGAGGGAGCAGGCAAACATGGGATGAATGTTGGCGAAAAGTTGGTCAAATCTAGATGTCAGCAAGAAGAATGACGATGACCATAGGAAAACCATAGAAAAACCATAGGAAAATGGTGATTTAATGGGATTTTAATGGTGATCCATAGGGAATAATGATGATCTACCCTCTGGTGAACTAACATAGCTGTTGAAATTGGCCATAGAAATAGTGGTTTTTCTCATTAAAAACTCTGATTTTCCATAGCAAACTGTTAGTTTACTGGAGGGTATTGTTAGGGAACAAGCCACTAACATATCACTCTTATTGACGTGAGTACTTGGCGGTTCATGAACCCATGAACAATTCCATTCGTTAACGTTTTTGCTGGGTAAGGTTTGCCCTGGTGGGAGAAACAGAGGCAGTGTAGCAATGCGGTGCAACATGCAAGAAACATGTTTCTTTGTTTGCAAGGCTTAGTCAGGTTCAATGGTAAATTTGGAGCCCTTTTACATGTTTACCATTTAGATGCATATGCCATATCCGCCCTCAGATAGGTGACCAGAAGGCAACAAAAATAGTGAACCAGCAAAGCTATGAGGCAACTATGGGGGTATGCAAACGTGTTTCATCTCCAAATTTCATGGATAAGGTTTCAGGAAAACTCGGCAAGAAACCAGAAACCTTTTGCTTTAAAAAAAAATGGAGTCCCATCCCACGTGATCCGTGTCCCAAGTGATCCATTTACATCTTGTTCAAGACCATCAAGACCTCAGGACAACTGAATGCGTGGGGGGGTCAAACCTTCATGGATTCCAATGCTGTTCGACTCGGACGTCCGGCCGGAAGCAGAATTTTTGCGGAACAAATGTGGCAACCTCCAAAGCATTTTGATTTTTAAGAAGAAGGACAGCAAGAAACAAAACAATAAACACATGTCAGGTGGGAAAGGTACACAGGATCCAAACGTAGACAGGTTCAAAAGGACCACCTGAGGCGCCATTGAAAATCTGTTCCCATTAAATTTTGACCTACTCCCAGAAAAACATTTCACTGCATGTTTACAGTCAATGCCGTAGATCCACGAGCCCTTGCCTCCAGCAATGGTTGTGCTTGGTCGTTTTCTGTTGGCTTGCTTGAAAATCAACAAAAAACAGTGGTGGTTGCTTCCACTCCGGCGCGAAGGGCCACTCTTCGGAAACACTGGNTGTGCTTGGTCGTTTTCTGTTGGCTTGCTTGAAAATCAACAAAAAACAGTGGTGGTTGCTTCCACTCCGGCGCGAAGGGCCACTCTTCGGAAACACTGGCCGGAATATGTTGCCACTAATGTTGAGTTGTTAGGTTCTTGTAGCATGGTTGCCTGTCGTGGNCTCGCGCATTCAGCGTACGCGGGCTTTGACTTGGTCCTCTGTGTCTGGGACACCTGCGCGTGCATTGAATGATTGGCTTTGTTTTCATGGTTGGACTTGCGATGATACTTGGAAATGGAGTCATGGTATGTCTCGTTCAGTTCTTGACTTTACGGTCATTGGTCAAGCCGGTGCTCGGCAACATGGGATCCGTAATGCTTGGCGTGCTTGGTGCCTTGATAAGCATTGCCAGTCAAATCGACGAGACAATGATCTTGACTGTTTTGAGAATGGTTTTTTTTGCAGAATTGATTGGGAAGGTGTTCGGAAGTTTGCGGCTTCTGGGCCAGAGGCACGGGCTGTGGCGACGGGGAGTTTATTTTCCCCCGCTGCCTNTTTTTTGCAGAATTGATTGGGAAGGTGTTCGGAAGTTTGCGGCTTCTGGGCCAGAGGCACGGGCTGTGGCGACGGGGAGTTTATTTTCCCCCGCTGCCTTCCACAGTGCCCAAAATCTTGACCTTGATGACACTTGCATTTGGCCAGGTTGTCATGACATTGGCACTTTTGACCACATTGCGTGGGCTTGTCCTTGTCGT
>BGPT01000986.1:43717-84498 GCA_003297045.1 Symbiodinium sp. clade C Y103 | reverse complement strand
TGACCTTGATGACACTTGCATTTGGCCAGGTTGTCATGACATTGGCACTTTTGACCACATTGCGTGGGCTTGTCCTTGTCGTCCGTGCAACATGGACATCCCGCCTAGACCGGGCGAAGTTCTTGCTGCTCGGTTTGGGTGGACTATCTCTAGTTCGATTGCTGACATGGATCGTGTNTCGTCCGTGCAACATGGACATCCCGCCTAGACCGGGCGAAGTTCTTGCTGCTCGGTTTGGGTGGACTATCTCTAGTTCGATTGCTGACATGGATCGTGTACATGCTTGGCTGGTGTTTGTGCAGCGAACCATTTGGGATCTTCGGCATGGCTTCTAGTGCTTTGTCGGTCCCTGTTTGCTCCTTGCATGTTGTTTATTTTGGGATTGCCTAGTTTCCTCCATTTGGTGGATTACTGGCGGGTCTCTGGTACTATGTTTAGGGTTTTTTGGGCCCTGTGGATATGGTGATGGCACTGACTCGTTCGGTGCCTGTTCTCGTGCGCTGCTCGTTTGGGGGTAGTTCACACAAAAGTTTATCATTTCTAGCAATGGTTTCGTCTGGTGCGCATCATATAGTGCTTCTCCGGAGCAATGGCAGTGTGGCTGCCGTCGGAGAGAACAAACATGGACAATGCGACATCCCAGCTTTGGATGAGGGAATGGCATACACCCAAGTTTCTGCAGGCGAAGCTCATACAGTGCTTCGGCGGAGTGATGGCAGTGCTGTTGCCGTTGGAAGGAATCGTGCTGGACAATGCGACATCCCACCTTTGGAAGAGGGAATGGCCTACACCCAGATTTCTGCAGGCTCTGATCATACAGTACTTCTGCGGAGTGATGGCAGTGCTGTTGCCATCGGAGATAATGCAGATGGACAATGCGACATCCCACCTTTGGAAGAGGGAATGGCGTACGCCCACATTGCTGCTGGCTATGGTCTTACAGTGCTTCTCCGGAGTGATGGCTGTGCTGTTGCCGTTGGAAGCAACAGATCTGGACAATGCAACATCCCGCCTTTGGAAGAGGGAATGGCGTACGCCCACATTGCTGCTGGCTATGGTCATACAGTGCTTCTCCGGAGTGATGGCAGTGTGGCTGCCGTCGGAGAGAACAAACATGGACAATGCGACATCCCAGCTTTGGATGAGGGAATGGCATACAGCCACATTGCTGCTGGCTTTGGTCATACGGTGCTTCTCCGGAGTGATGGCTGTGCTGTTCCCGTTGGAAGCAACAGATCTGGACAATGTGACATCCCACCTTTGGAAGAGGGAGTGGCACACACCCAAGTTTCTGCAGGCGACACTCATGCAGTGCTTCTGCGGAGTGATGGCAGTGCTGCTGCTGCTGGAAGTATCACTTTTAGACCAGTCAGCATTCCGCCACCAAACTGGGGAATTTTCTACATCCGTGATACAACCTGTGGCAGAGATTTAGTTCTGCAAATAGAGTTTGCAGGCGTAGATGATGCGGTCACGCTGATATGCTCAACTTTGGTTGGGGAAGAGCGCTGTCGTTTGACTGCACAGGGCTCCAAATCTCCAACTCGTTTTGCCAGATGGGCAATTGTTGGCCAAAGTCTGCCGTGCCAATCCAGCAGCCTTGGTTGCCGAGGTGAGTCAAAGTACACAGCACCTGCAACTTATGTAGCTTGTAAATCACAGCACCGGGGTCCTGATATCAACGTATAATCCCGTCCTCAAAAGGGATACCCCCCATGGTCAAACCTTGGTTTCGTCTTGAATCCGATCTGGTGGAATACGAGGTCAACATTTTCTTCATCCACAACTTGGTGAGTTAAGCATCACTTCAAACAGCTCGAAACTGTGTTGTCAGCTCCATGGCTGGAAAATCCCGCGTTGAGCATAGTTCCATCAGTTTTCCATTCAAATCATAAGAACCATCCTTTAGGCCACGGGGATTTTCCCATGTTTTTTCGGCCACAGGCCCGGGTTACCGAATCAAACTTTCGGTTGGGGAGATATTTCACCATGAGTTTCTTCGTATCGTATTTCACTCTAATGTAATTTAATCCAATCATACTTTGCTTAATGCAATACCTCAATCATACTATCTCGTCCTATCTCCATTTGTCTAAATGGGGAAATGTACAATTACATCCTGTTACATCCACTTGCCAGCTGAAAAATGGACATTTCGCAAGTATCTAAGATGGGTCATGGTTATTCACCAGGATACTCAGACAAGCCTCCGATTCCTCAGATGATCCCATTCTGTGGGACATCCGGTCAGAATCCGCACGTTGGTTGAACCCTACGTTGAAGAAACGCACTTATTGTGTGATGAAGGCAGCTGTAGAAATCTCCGTTTTGTCAACAGCGACATCCCAATTTTGTGAAATGAACCCATTTTCCCAGGCGAAATCCCCAATTTCTGTTGGTCAAATCCTGATCCTCCAGTCGTTTAAGACTTCGTGGAATGGAAAATCATCATTTTAAGATGTACATCATCGAACTAAATGGAACATGTTGATCCATTTGTGTATAGTAGATTCAGGGGCTATCAAGTTGGTTGGGCATATATCTCATATACTATATCCCCATTATATTTCCCATTGTGCCTGGTTAAATCTGAACAAATCCCTGCGTTTCTTGGTTCAATCCCTATGAAAAACTGGTGGCCTCCGCTACCATTTTGGATGGTTAATTTTGGTTGGTGAAAGTTTTGCTAGTAAAATCATCACCATGAATGCTGCTCAACTCACCATGTTTGCTGCTCAAATCACCATTTTTGATGGTAACATCACCATTCTTGATGGTAACATCACCATTTGTTCATGGTAACATCACCATTTGTTCATGGCAAAAAATCACCATTTGTTCATGGTAACATCACCATTTGTTCATGGTAAACAAATCACCATATGTGGTGCTCAAATCGCCCTTCCAAACGCCCCTCGTTTCCACGGTGGTGCTTCGTTTCACCGTGGCGAGGACTGGGCGCATTTGCGACTGGAACGCCGATGCGACGGAGGGCTGGATGCTTGATCCTATGAATCGTAAGTCGGGTAGTTCAGCCCAGTTGCCCTCTGGTAAGCATACAAAAAGCTATTGAAAATAGCTATTTATAGTGGATTTTCCCATTAAAAATGGTGATTTTCCATAGTTATGTTAGTTTACCAGAGGGTAAGTGGACTAATCAGGGATATACCCTCTGGTTATGACTGACATAGCCATAGAACATCCTCTATAAATGGAGGTTTCTAGCTGGGAAAATCATCCAAAATTGGCAATTTTCCATGGCTATGTTAAATAACCAGAGGGTAACATGATATAACCTACTTATCCCAGTGATAAATCAGGGATAAATCGGGATTATGAGTTACAACTGGATATCACTGGGGATAAAGCCTATTAAAAACCAGGGATACAATTTGGTGATTGGGATATGACTGAGGATTAGGTCCATTATCAGCAAATGATAGCTATATACTCTTGGCAGGAATTATGTAATTTTGCATCATTTTACCATATTTTACGTCCAATTTTATCCCAATTTAACCTTCCAACTAAAGCCGTAATCATAACCCCCATGTAACATAATACACAAAGCAAATTCAAAAAGTTACCACCTTGGAAGGTGACAAGCTTGGGTCAGCAATCCATGTTGGAGGCACATCTCAATCCACACAATTCGATGGAATTCCTTTTCTGCGGCCCTATTCTTTTTCGATTTTTTTTTGAGTCCTAAAATTTTTGAGATTGAACCCCCATCCCGGTTCAGATTTCCCATGCCAGGTCAGAAGTTGCCAACATACCTTCCCTATCAATCTGCCCCTTATCCCCCCCCTTACCTCGTTTGTTCGTCATCTGGAGGTTTCAATCATTTTCAATCCCTGTCCTGATGTTGGTTCTCGCCCGCAGCCGTGTTTTGCTCCAGGTAGGTTGGTCGTGTTAGGCATGGAGAAGCGGGGTAAGGCTCCGGTTAACAAACCGGCAGCCAAGGGAAGGCGGAAACAGGCTGTGGGAAAAAAGGCTAGGCCGTCGGGCATTTAAGGCCGTCTTCTATGGAGACGCCCGTGCCAGAGACCTCTTGCCGACCGACGATCCCGAGGCCAGACTGCAAGGCACAGTGAAGAGCGGAGAAGAAGTTTGATCTGTCGGATACGCGCAGCGCATTTTAGTACGTCTACTGGCTGGGCTGCAATGCCGCGATCCAGGACCTCATGCCCGGCGAGGCCCCAAGTAACACCTTGGAATAAAAGACGCTGCCAGGCAATTCAACTTTGGCAGGTTCAGCCTTTCTTCGCGGAGGCGGCGAACGGCGATTGGAAGCTCTGCTTCAAAGTCCAGGACGGATGGTGTGTGCTGACCATTACTGCACCACCGCCGTTCGCATAACAATCTCTCTTCACATGCTTGCAGGAGCAGCCAATCACCTTCCACTGGACCAACGCGGTCCCGCTGGCCATCCCCATGCCTTGAATTTTAGCGCGTTGGCCTGTGTTGATGTAGTCTGAGCTTGCGGCCACTTCCTTGACCCCCAAAAAGGGAAACAGAGTTCATCCTTGATTGGCCGCGCCGTGCAGGTGATGAGAGGGATCTCCGGCGATCTCCTCTTAGTGGTGTACCTCCAAGAAGGTCATCACCTGCTGCTCCCGGCGCACCTTGACCAACTCTGCCAGGCCAGGAGGACCACATACATAAAATGCTGTAGCATTGTAGCCCCCGTGATCATATCCATTCCTCCCGATGGCAGCGCGAGGCGGTTGGCGCCACGCCACTCCAGCCACTTGGAGCTGAAGAGCCCGCCGGTAGAGTCTGGTACGGTAGCAGCCATGTGGCCAATGCGCCCATGGCTTTGCTGCTGTCCTGAGAATGCAAGGCGCCGGCGGAAAAACTCAGCGGCGCGACTGCCATATATTGAGCAGGTGAGTCGCACATTGTGTTGCTATCGAGCCCCGTAACCACGCAGCATGAGCGCAACGCGCCAGCACAGAAGCTCATGCGTACTTCCTGCAGCGCATTTCAGCACATGTAGTGATTTAGTGTACGCGTGCTTTGACCCGAACAAGCGTTTCACCCAAAGCATAAGCCGAAGACCAGGCAGCATATCAACAAATACGCAGAAAATTTCACAATTTCCAACTCTTTACGGCAACTGCTTCGGCTTGTTTCCTTCAACGGCCCCGTCCTCAGAGGTGTTGGGTAAATTTGCGAGCCAGCAATGGATTCGAAGCAGGCTGTTTCCATTGCAGCGATGCGTCCTATCTGAGGCCCCCCAAGCAGATGTCGAGGCCTCAGCCTCAGTGCAAAGCGTGCCCTCATACAGGGTCTGATTGCGCGCTTGCACTTGCGTCTCTTACCACCCGCCAGGAAGAAAACATCAAAAACGCGAAGGAAGAAGAGGACACGCAACAATTGCATCCGAAGCTGGTCTTCTATCTTTGTTTCCAACTTACCTTTGTTATCACCGACCTTGCCCCAGGAACTCTGCGCGGCTTTCTCTGCTCTGACCATCTCCGACGAGGTAGAGGCAACACGGTCGCTTGTGCAAACTGTTGCTGTGCCCGCCTCGCTTTGAAACCTTTACCCTAATGCAAGGAGCTGCGCGAAGCATTTTCAACCCTGACCGTTGACTGCGAAGACGAGGCCACAGAGGATACGCCTGTGGTGTTCAGGTGAAACATCCATATGACCGCGCGCATTGTTGCCGTTGCCTGTACATGCAATGCCCCCGCTCAAAAAGCAGCGGCGCTCCGCGGCGCCTGATTTCAAGAGTCCCGCGCGCACAGCTGCGCACCACAAAAGGACGAACTGATGATGTGCCCCAGTTTGCTCTGATGCGTCTTGCCAGGACTTTTCAGTGAGGGGGTAAGCACGTGATGCCAGTGACTGCCAGTGTCAAAAAAAAAGCAGTCCGACCAAGCTGTGACAGTGATTTGTTCAATCAGCCAGGGACCTCAACTTACCGTCCTGTCGAGATGTTGGGCTAATGCGTGCAAGTGCAAGTGCAGTGCAAGTGCAAGTGCAGCTTCACAGACTCATATCACATCACATGTTCTTTCCTTGGCTGGCTCCAGCAATAAGATCACGCCTGCGATTCTTGGACCCCAAGTGCCTAACTTGCAGGCAGGGGCGGTGGGTGGGAGGTTGCTGGGGGATGATAGGGTAGACGATCGGATAGATTGTAGGATAGACGACAGGATAGAGCGGAGGATAGACGGTAGGATAGATTGTAGGATAGATGATAGGATAGATTATAGGATGGATGATGAGATAGATAGGACAGGCTGGATAGATAGGACAGGTAGGACAGGTAGATAAATAGATTGACCGCGGGAGGTTGCGCTGCTGGAGCGTCTCTGGTCAGGCTGTCAGGAAATGGTACCTCACGCAGCGGTGTGGTGAGGTGCCCCTACTCGTCCTTTCTGCTGCCCCTGGCCCATGCGGCCCTCGACTTAAGCCTGCTCCTCAATCACAACAGGACCCCCTCATTTTCTCTTCGCGGCCCCCAACTTCCGCTTCGAGGCCGCAACCAAAAAAAAACCATGCGAGAATACCCGTCAGCAATAAACTAGAATCCTTTCCTCTTTTCCACACATGCGGGGTGTTACCCTATGAGATCTTGTCTTGCACTTGCACACATGCGGGATGTTACGCTAGGAGATCTTTTTTTTGCACTTGCACACATGCGGGATGTTACGCTAGGAGACCTTTCTTGCACTTGCACACATGCGGGATGTTACGCTAGGAGATCTTTTCTTGCACTGGCACGTGCGCTGGATGTGACGCTAGGAGATCTTTTTTTTGGCATTTGCACACATTGCGGGATGTTACATTTGGAGACGTTTTCTTGCACTTGCACGCATGCGGGATGTTGCGCCAGGAGATCTTTTCTTGCATTTGCACACATGCGGGATGTTGCTCTGCTCCTGTCTTGTCCCACTTAAGTGTCCAATTGTGGCAACTTTGATGTCGTTTAATCGCGCTGACAGACGAAGCAAAGCTGTAAAAAAACCAAGCGCCGCGGCTGTCTGAATGCACCAAGGACTGAAAACCGCTGGGTAGTTTTATTAGTTCCAAGCCTGGTTTGCAGAATGTGATGAAGGCATTGGCCCTCATTCGAAAGTGTCGCGCAAACCAGATTGGATGTGATCCAGCGACATACCTGGATACTACCAAGGACCGTGATTGGTTGTGGATCTGATGAAAAAATGAGGGCAGTGCACGCTTTGGCGCGCATTTTTTCACCAGAGCGGAGCGTTTGTTGATACCCCCATTAGAGATGGATTCCTTTTTCCGTATATTTTATTATTATCCATCTCAAAGATAATGCCAATATTCCACCATGGATCATTGCAATCTACCAGAATTATGATCACTTCGTTCAAATCACCAGGATTGTGGATTACAGACGAATTCGGAGGCAATCAACTGGGTTTTGTTTGGAACTAGGCGGGTATTCCTGAATGTTCCTCTTGGATATGATGGCGGGTGCATGTATAGTATAGTATAGGATAAGATAATATTGTATAGTATTGTATATTTTTATCTTTAATAAATATCATATTTGTTTGTCAATTTATATCAGTTGTATATGCGCATTTACAAAAAAAATGCAATCTGCCCATGGAATATTTTTATGAAATCTCTTGGAATTGGATAGGAATATAGCAAATTCCGCCATATTTTCAGTCTTGAAAAACTCAAGATGGATGTAACAGTGTAACATAATGTAATACGAAATTATTTCAACTTGATTTTCCGGCTGAATTTCATTGAAACAGAGGATTCCCCCCATTTCCGGAGGACTCCAATCCGCCCTTCTCCAAGGATCGAACCCGACGAGCTCATCGTAGGGCCGCGGGGCCGGCCGCGGCAGCAGCGCGTGTGGTTCAGCGACAGCGACGTGTCGAGCCCTTTCGATCCATTCCACCCGGAATCGCGGCGGCACATGGCCATGGATTTTTCGTGGTCCCAAAATATGTGGAAATCAGCGGTTGAAAACCTGCGGTTGATATTGGGGGTCTTGAATATGAACAAACGCGATGGGATTATGGTTTGGATGAATCAGCAGGAATCATTCACTTTGATCTCTGGTTGAAAAAATATCATACCAATTTCAAGGGTTGAAAGGTCACAGGCTCACAAACACCGAGGACTTTGACATTGAAAAATTGGCGTGCAAATTCTTGCTGCCCGGAAACCTAGCTGCTGGGAACTGATTGTCTCTTTCCATTTGGGTAGAATTTCAGTCGGGAATGGGTCAAACCTTTTGAAAAAAAACTTCCCAAAACATGCAAAAAAGGAATGGGTTGGAATGAACTTGTTCTTCAGAAAAAATGTCAGACAGTATGTCATAATATATATATATATATAATATCAAAAAAATGTCAGATAGACCGCAGAATATATGGCCAATGGTCAAAATCTAAACCCTATGGGACCACAGATTTTGATATATTTTCTTAATATTTTTTTGATTATTGACCATCTAATTCTTGGGGTACCCAGCTTTGACCCCTACCCATATGTCAGGATGAATCTTAGAATAAATGCCGCCATTGTTGCCACGGTCCGACAGTGGGGATCACACGAAGTGAGGCATTTTTTTTTGTCGTTCCAAGCACCATTGTGTGGTTCATATTGTTCATTCCACTGGCAAACCCATGGGGATTTTTGTGGTTAAAGAAAACACATGATATTCCTAGACACATCTAGACACATGTACTTTTTGGTTAATACCCACAGGGTGTTCCTTAAAAAACCAGCTTTACCTAGTTGGTGGATTCCCGATGTTTGACGGCCTTTCGCCAGGTACGAAGTTCAGGGAGAGATGTGTGCCGCCTTTGTGCCTTGGTGGATGGTGGTTTTTTGATTCACGGGGTATACCCTCTGGTTATGACTAACATAGCCATGGAAAAATATGGAAAATCACAATTTTTAATGGGAAAATCAACTATAAATGGCCATTTTATCATTTTCAATAGCTAAGTTAAATGGAAAATGGATGAAAATGGCTAATTCTGCATGATCTTCCCAGCTAGAAACCTCCATTAGTTCGGGGATTTTCCATGGCTATGTTCGTCATAACCAGAGGGTATGTTCCTTTCAGTAGCAGATGTTTCATCACTTTTTGGGGAGCAACCCTTTCAGTATCTTTCAGTTGGTTGCTGAAAAACTTTCGGGTCTTGCAATCCCGGAACAGATTTTAATGGTCACTGTATGAAGAGATGATTTTCCTCGACACGCGACAAGTTAAACGTGTGGTTATTGTGGCAGTCAAGGATTCAAGCTCCCAGGAGATTTTGGGCCAGGTCTCCTGGCGGCGTGCTGAGTTTTTATCCCCATATTTTTTAATCCCCACGATGATCCTCATTGATGATGATTGAATCCTATTCTCGCGTGAAAAATACCCACGGTTGTACCTATTGTTGGTTAGCTTTGTGTATATACATTTTTTTGTAGCATGATATCAGCATTTACACATAATTTCACACTTCATCCCACTAATCATGAAGATTATAACCCATTTCCTATTAATCGTGGGATTCACACGATATTCCTAGATAAATTCTCTGTAAAATGCTTGGTTAAATCCCATGACACTGAATCCAGCGGTGCCAATGCTGGCCGATCACCAGACCCAGGTCACTCTTACGGATGAAGGTGCCACAGCGATGGGAACGTCTTACCTTTCACGTGTCGTTTGTGTTTCACGGATTTTCAGGGGTGAAAAGTCTTACTGGTGCTTGGTAGGGAATGGAAGAATGGGATGATAAGAAAATGGTTATAGGTCATTCCCCCATCCCCTACTAAGCACCAGTAAGAAGTTCGAAAAAAACATCTCTCAACTTGCAGATTTGCCATGAATTTTCCAGAGATTTTCCCGGAATTTCCGATGAACTTCCCTGGAGTTTGAACAGATTTTGGATTTCCATTGCCAGGTGTGGGACCTGGGAGGTGACCAATATCCCATTTTTGAAGTGTTTTTTCGTATGTTCTGTGATTAGAAGAAGGTATAATATGAGAAGATATATACCAACGATTTTTTGAAGTATTGGCAGTCAATACCCGGCCCTTGAGGTATCCTGAGCCTTCAGTGTTGGTCCATGAACCAACTTTCAACTTCTGCATGATCCATTGATACTTTCATGGAATTTCCTTGGCTTTCTGACGCATTTTTCTGACACAATTTTGCATGATCTATCCATAGATTATCCATAGACTTTCTTGAATGGACCAGGATTTTCCACATGTCTTTCACACATGTTCAGAGATTCTCATCAGAATTTTCCCTAGATTTTCCAGATTTCATGATTTTCCAGAGATTTTACCCTAGGGTAAACTAACATAGATGTGGAAAACCCATGGTTTCTAGAGGACAATGATCTATAAATGGTGGGTAAACTCCACATCTATGTTGATTTACCCCAAGGTTTCTGCGAGATTTTCGCCCTTCTTCCACGACCCGCTCCAACTTCCCCAGCCGCCCCAGACGTCGAAGGTTGCTTGGCGCCGCAGCGACAGCTGCCGCCACTACAGGTCTTGGCGCCAGAGCCCCCGAGTCCGTCGGGGGTGCCTAGAAAAAAGGCGAGATCCACTGGTGGATAGAGTGATATTTATGGTTGCTAGCTATCATAGCTATAGTAGTGGATAATATTGGATTAATTAACCATAGTGGAATTTCATGGACTCAATAATAATCTTTATATGGTGCCCCCCAGTTATGAGTTGGTTTACACCCCCATTCACCACCTCGTAGAGATATAGTGGGATATGATGGGATATAACAGGACAATATGACGTTTATTGGGGATTTAACAGCAGCAATATATATGCGGGATTATCATTTTTAGGTCCCATTAATAGGTATAGTGGATGATCATATAGGTACATCCAATTAATCGGTATATGATAAAGAGATATATTATATATATATATACGTATATATATATATATATGTAAAAGTAACTGCATATATAGTGGATTTACCATCATTGGGACTTGAATGGTGGATAGATGAGATATGATTGGATATTCATAGAGTATGATAATGGGGATATGATGGGGATATAATGGGGATATGACTAACCAACTTGATATAATGGGACAATACCCAAATTATACGGATATGTGATATGTGAGATTTAATTACAAGGATCATATAATGGTATTTCAACGTAATTATATACCGAATGAATAGGAATTGGGGCTTCATCATCCCAGGCGAATCATCCCTGGTTCTGACTTCCTATGGTGAATCATCAAAAATGGGAACGACAGATGGAGATGGAATTGATGTGGATTCAATTTGGGATTTACCCTCTGGTAATTTGTTACATAGCGACATAGAAAATGGCCATATAGAAGTCGTGGACTTTCCCATGAATAGCATGGTGATTGTCCAGTTCGCAAACTGTAAACGTTTACCAGAGGGTAGATAGATTTATGGGCTTTTGAACGTGTTAATGGCATGAAATCACCACTTCAAGACCCGCCTTGTGAAGGTGAAATGGACCACCACCAAGGACCAAACATTGGTAGCGTACATTAAGGGCATCAGAAAAACGGATACTCCAATGGACCCACAAATTGTGGGTCATACTGTGGATGGAAGAAATCCTGCACCAGTTGGGAACTATTGGTAACTATGAAGCACTATAAATCATGCGATTATAATGAGATAAACCATCTACTAGCTGGTGCAGGATTTCTTCCATCCACAGTATTTAGGTATGCTTAGCATTTACCCTCTGGTAATCTAATGATACAACAGTTCGCTATGGACAATTTCGTATTTAAACAATAGGTATATCATCTGTAGGCCATTCATTTTCCATACCAGTAGCAAACTCTTAGTTTAAATCTCAATGAATACCATTATATCCCGCTAGTTAGTTGATTAGTCCATTAGATCCCATTAAATACGATTAAATCCCAGTAAGTGCCATTAAATCCCATGAAAAATCCCAATCAATCATAGATATACCCAGTAACGATCAATGCAAACCATACAACCCCCTCAGGAAGAATGAAAGCGACGGTCCAGAGGCGCTCCGCCGGGACGGAGATTTTTAAGCGCCATGGAACAAGTCGAATGGTGCTCAAAAAATGGTGGAAATCCCTGGAGTTTTCCCACTGAATCCACTGATGAATGGTGGAAATTGGTGGATTTCACATGATTGAAAACCACTTTTTTAAAGATATATTTGCCAATGACGACTGACGATGTTTTTTTTTTGCTGAAAACGGAAGAAAGAGATTTATTTAGCCTGTGATAATTTACACTAGCATAGCTATGGAAAATCACCATAATTATCTACAAATGGGCCATGTTCCTCCATTTTTGCTATCTTCAATAGCCAGATGGTAGCCAGCCTGGTTTTTTAAAGTTGACCATGGCAAACAAACAAACTCACCATGCGAACCGATTGAGACATCAGTGGGGATTGTCCAATGGCCAGGTGCTGATAGAGAGGATCATCCCACAGATCATAATTCGCTTATCCTCTGGTAATTTGTTACATAGCGACATAGAAAATGGCCATAGAAATTTCGTGGACTTTCCCATAAATAGCATGGTGATTTCCCAGTTCGCAAAGTGTCAGTTTACCAGAGGGTAATAACACCTAGTGATCAAAATCAGTCCCCGGTGCATGGGATGATCCCATTTATAAATGGCTACTAACTGGTTCCTAACCAGTTACGATTTGTGGGATGATCCTCCAGGTAGGATGAAGATAGCATGGAGAAGAAGCAAACCTCGAAAAACAGGAATGGGGACATGGTGCTATCGCCACACTTTGCGCAGAGATGTTCTGCAGAATTTCCACAAAAAACCATCGTATAGGCCCTATAGGCTGTAGTCCATGGATGTACTGAACAAACTCGGGTTACAACCAGCAATGATAAAGATATGATCGCCGACGATGGGAAAAGGCTGCTTCAAGGCCATCAAAAACGCTGACGCGATTTTCAGGTTCTGAAATTCCCATTGATATGGTGCTTTATCCTACCGTAAATAGGTGATGTTAGGTTTACACCCTACTACTAGTACGATTTGTAAGTGAATAACATAACTGGTTAAGGGTTTCAAATATCGTGCGTTTTCAACCCTAGAAATCGGATGATTCAACTGACTTTTGCATAGTTCTCAAGGGCGCTATTTTCAACCACCAGCCAGATATCTACGAGATCTATCAATGTGTTCGCTAGTCTTATCCCACTAAATTCCACCAAAAAAAATCCCATGTCCCATTAGATCCCATGATTAAGTCGATATCAAGCCTCCAGTGCTGGCGACGCAAAAAAGGAGCCCGAGGGATTTGAAGAGACCGATGAGGAGGTGTCGGTGTGTTGTTGGGAACGGTGGGAGAATCTGTTCTTTTTTTAGAAATGAGGATAGAACTTGATATAGTCGGATAACTTAGAGAATTTTTGAGTTTTGTTGGTCATAACTTGACTTGATGTAACCAAGTGAAGATGTTCACTTAATTTCAATCCATTGAGTCTGGAGATGATGAACTTCTTGGGAGAATTTCATCAGACATGGTCCCTATTTGGATTTTAAAAGCAATGTCATAAAATGTGATACCCTCCGGTGTCATCAAACGTGGCAAGCTGGGAAATCCCCGAACGAAGTGGAGGTTTTTATGGGAAAATCATCTACAAATGGTGATTTTCCATTGCTATGTTTGATTACCAGAGGGTATGTATATATATATATATATAGGGTCAAGGCTCCAGGTTCCCCGGAGCTCGGAGGAACCTGGAGTCTTAACATGTAGTCTACAGGTGGGTGGGGGGTGGGGTCGGGGGGTGTAATAACGTCATGTGTGTTGCGTAAGATGGGAAGTTGTGGCATGGTTAATCTTCGTTGTTGTTTACAGAAGGGTGGGGGGGGTTGGGGTGGGGGGGTGTAATAACGTCATGTGTGTTGAGTAAGATGAAAAGTTGCGGCATGGTTAATCTTCGTTGTTGTTTACAGAAGGGTGGGGGTGGGTTGGGGCTGGGGCGGGTGTAATAACGTCATGAGTGCAGCGTAAGATGAGAAGTTGCGGCATGGTCAATCTTCGTTGTTGAACATCGTAACATATCGCAACATTTTGTCAGCTTTTTCTATGCATGGAAACCTTGGTCTTCAAAATGTGCTTCACGCATCGCATTGCCACTGTGAGAAAGTCAACCGGGCACTTTCTCCTGCAAAGGCTTTCACCACTGCTATGTGGACTTCCTGAGCAAAAATTATCATGTGCAATTCGCCCATGGTTCTACAGTAGAAAATGACATTTTCCTAATTTGAATTTCATCAGAAACAAACTATCACTCCGCATTTACAGTGGTTCTGATAAAAACTCTCTTCAATCAATCCAAAAAATTGCTCCAAGTTCATGATTTTCATTCCAACGTACCTGAAACATGTTGTCCGAAAGAAGAATGCATTTTATCCACTGATGATTCAATGGAACGCAAGAAAACACTGTAAAACACACTAAAAAATGACATTTTATGACAACAATCAATTTGCGCATGAATTGAGTTCCGGGGAACCTGGAGCCTTCGTCCTATATATATACATACATAATGTGATAATACAGTCAAGGTAGTCAAGCAGCGTGGGTTGAATTCTGCATATTCTTGCCCCCGAGAAAACAAACTCTCTGGTGATTTGACATAGCTATAGACACCCAGTTAGCTGGACGATTTACCTATCAAAAGATGGTGATTTTTCCATAGCTATGTTAAATTATCAGAGGGTAGTCACCAATGAAGCCTCGATATTGGTGACCCCATGAACCACGGCAAGATGGTACACCATTTGCCAGGAAGGGAGCTGTAGCTATGGCTATCTGACTATTCCCTACAATGGGGAGCCTGCAGGAGATACCAAGAATTTCCCAACATGATAGTTACAGTTATCTTAGTTGATCAAACGAATTCATTTGGAGTCCAATTTATATCTGGTTCTTCACTATGCGTTGGCACCTGCATGCCCTCAAAAGGATGACGGTCACCCATGCAACAGCGTTTTCATTTCGTGATTTTCTTGGTCCCCAGGCAATATCGGTGAAAATCATTGGTTTGTCTACAGGAAGTCATGGTTTTTCCATGTTTTTCCCATCAAATTACAAGGGTTTCCCTGTGAACTCTGACATTCTGCGGAAGTCGTTTCAGTTTGGTCCACCAATGAGCAACAAGTTTGGTCTCAGCGATGTGGCTGGTTCGAAATCATTCAGCAGCCCCTGAAATCGAAGACTTTTGTTGCTAGACTAAAGATACAGTACATGTTTTTTTTTGATGACCAAGAAATTGTTACCCCCCTAATATACACTACATTTGTTACATTTGTTATATAGCGTAAAGTTACTTACCATCCCCTAATAGTATGTCAACGATGACCTTAACCTTAAGCTGGCCACGCGAGGTGCCTGGCTACGAGGTGCCCGAAGTCCCGAGAAAAGTTGATGAAGTCGAAGAATTGACCTAATCAAAAGTTATATAAAGTTATCAAACTGACCTAACATGTTCATTTTCATCAACTCCAAGAAAAGGTTTGAAAAGAAACATCTTAAGATGAATTGATGAGTTTCGTTCGTAAATATGGCTGATAATTAGAAAGAACAACCATGGTTGGAATACGACAATTTGACGAACCATTGTCAACTTCGCATGCTTGACATTTCATTCGGCGATGAATCTCATCCAGTGAACTCCCTGAGAACTGCTGGGGGGCACCTGAAATTCCCATTCTTCGGCTGAGAAATCACTGGTGTTTCACTGTTTTGTGCTCATGAAATCCACCATTTTTGGCTGGGGAACGCTGCCGCTGGAGGAGGAGGAAGTTGACCCGCCGGCTGCGGAGCTGCTCAGTGGCACTTTTTCGGGAAACGCGGAGATGTGATTCGAAACAATGGTGATTTTTTTGAAATTTGAGCAGAATGTTGGTAAACCAGTAAAAAAAAATAATCCCCAATTTCACCATGAATAGGTTGTATAAACCATTCCCAACTGGGTGGTTTAATATGGTTAGCAATCACAATCTCTTCACCCCCACATGAGTCCTTGTCAAATGGGATCCCGAGGAAGCGATTTTTGGGTCTTTACGGCAAACTCCTGGGACTGGATATCTCACTAGCAAACAAGTGGAGATACGGTATGAGCAAAGATGTGATCAATGTTGGTGAATGGCACCTAGAATGGGGTCCCAAAATGAATAGATCCAATACTAGTCCAAGCGTTGTTGAGAAGGGAATTAGAAAACAACAATGGCATAGATGAGAAAACGGGCATTGGCCCTTGATGGCAGGGTCAAGGAACGGGGTCGGTCGATACACAGGGGATCTTTGTTCAAGACTTGGCGGTGGAATTCACAAGTTCTTGTTGATGAATTCACATTAGATCAATTCGATCCCAGTTTTTGTTGACTCTGATATTTCGGTGCTTCAATTTCTGGTGAAAAATCACGGTGATATCCCAATTCTGGTGGTTAAAGCAGTTAAATCCCCAATGTCTGATGGTATCATGTTCTATCCCCCATTTCTGTTGGTGCAATCCCCATCGAGGCCCGCGGAGCGTGAGGGCCAGCAGAACGCCAAGGCCTTCCTTCAGCGCGAGGCAACGACCAAGAATTCCGGCAGTGGGTGGTTAAGGATGGTAATTTTATGATGATTCATGGTGGCTAATGGTGATTTTTAATGGGATTTTATGATATTTTATGGTGATTAATGAGAATATATGGGAAATCATGGATTTATAATGGTTTGTGATGGCATAATCATGGGCTAATACTGCTTAATATAATATATAGAATGATTAGTAGTGATTCATCATCGGAATGTATGGGAAGTAATCGGATAAGTCATGGGATTGATGGGAAGTAGTGGGAATATAATTGGGAATATGAATGGGAATGTAATCTTTGGTAAACACTGGACTAGTAATGGTTAATTAATGGTTAATAGTGGTTAAGAATGGGATGAGAATGGTTAAACAATGCGAACAACAGGATCTCTAATGGGATTTAGCCTCCAGAAATTTGTTAGACTTTGCGAGCTGGAAAATGGATGGCCCATTTATATAGTTCAATGATTTCCAATGGTGATTTTCCAGAGCGAACTGTTAAATTACCAGATGGGCAAAGACTCTACAAGTGATAAGATATCAGACATGATAAAGGGATATAAAGGGTATGAACATAGGCACGCACAATACTTTACGAATTGCTTACCCATACTCATATTTTAGTTGAATAACATCCAGAATCTTGCAGATAAGATGACCTTCCTGTAAACCAACATAGATGGTGGAACACCCATCATGTATATTTTCCGCAGGAAACCATTGATTTTCCCCATCTAGTTTTTCCTAGGGTATCCCATTACATCTCAGCAGCATGGTATACCTCACATTGACGCCAGGTGCCAGAGGCGGTGAAGGTCTTCGAGGATGCCGAGGTGGGGGGCAACAGTCCTGGGATTACCAGGAATCAGACAGGAACCAAAAAGAATTGGGGATTTGCCCTCTGGTTATTTAACATCGCCATGGAAAATGGCTAATTTTGGATGATTTTCCCAGCTAGAAACCTCCATTTGGGGGATTTTCCATGGCTATGTTAGTCATAACCAGAGGGTACATTTTAAAGAACAGTAGTCAATGATTTAGTCAACCCACAAAAGGATTTGAACCAACACACGGGGTCACCTCTGAGTGAACTGTTCACCAGCCAACAGTAGTCAGAAGGGATACCCTCTCACAATCCGACCTTGGGAAGAGATTCTAACGGTGATTGGAACGACACTTTTGGGTGACGGATACTGATTGATTCTTCGTTGACCTATGAAAAAAGAAACAAATTTAATTCTGTAGGATGTCTGGTAAGATGAAGGGTCCATCAGCCCATCTTTCTAATCCTTTGAGCAGTTCTACTGTTTTTTGCTTCGGCGCTGCAGACCACTTGGTCCGTGTCTGAAATGGGCAAACGCATGACGAAGTACTTCGTTGGTGGTCCGGGGTGCCCAAATTCGGCGGGTGATGGATCTGCAAAATCTGAGAAATTAAGACTTTGGAAATGGTTTAAACTTCAGAATATGATGGTTTTAACACGGTTTAACATGGTTGAACGATGTTAAACATCAAAATTGAGTCTTTTTCTTTAACCAAGAACTTCTGGTACTGGGAATACAATGGGAATACTCACAAGGATATTTCTGGTAGTTTCAACAAAGTGTTTTGATTTCCATAGAAAAATACGATGATCCTGGCCATAATGATACCACTAACTTCGTGTCAAGCCCGGATACACCTTGACGGTCAACATTTGGTAGCCCCTATTTATACCTAAACTGGGGGCTGATGAATCTTGGTTAGTCTTGCTAAAAGAAAAAGTCTGGGTGTTTTTTTCTGAAATCTTTCTGATATGTGAATGTTGGAATTCAGCCCACAATGATCAGCTATAATTGCTGGATTATACCAATATTTCTGATAAGGGAATTATTTTCTATAATTTTCTGAGATTTTTTTTGATATTTCCCACTGCCGATGGATGGCATATACCCGATGAATAGCCCATTGATGTCCCGCTGATGAATGATTATCTTTCAAGATTACGATTGATATAGATCATCCTATTATTCAACACCCTACATATAGATGTAGGTCAAAATCCTGTACTGTTCGTGAGCATCGAAATACTGTAGTTGTAGCTGGATGTTCATCTCCCCAAATTTGGAACTTCATAGGTATTGACCCATAACTCATTTCTTTCATGGACTATATCAACTACAATCAACTACAGTTTCTCCCATTTTGAGGTCAATATTCCCATATCTTGGAGATGTGGATTTTCTTCACCATAGTCAAAATACGGGCCCCCATCTTCCAACTTATGGGAGTTCTTTCCATAGTTCTATCGACTGAATAGCCCCCTGGCCTGCCATAACACCTTTCGGTTTATAACAAGGCGAACTGGGATTTAATGGGGAATTTCATGGATATATATCTATGGTTAGCCGGGGTTAGAAACCAACAAATCTGGCTGGGAACCACTGAAACCCATTTAAAAAACTTCCCCGATTTTTCCGAGCAAAAAAGAGGTCCTACTCCTCCCAAGGCCTCTCCGCAGCAGCTGAGAAGCGTAGCGACTGGCGAAGCAGCGGCAAGAGGCGGCAAGACAGACATGGAGCGGTTGACGATTAGTTCGGGGGTTCCTTAAAATGGTGGATCCCCAAGTCACCATGGGTTTAAATAAATCTAAATACTGTATGGTCTAATGACTGGGTGATTTGGGGCTGATCACAATCCACGAACACTGTTCAAGGTGATTTCAGCTGGAATTGTTAAGGTTTCTTGTGCTGTACTCATTTTAGCTGAAATGAACCTTCTATATCCATATATTCCAATGAATCACGTCCTGTAGTACTGATATTTTTTCAGATGAACGCGATTCGAAAGGGCGAGGCGTCTGGCGGATTGCACCATAGTTGATGTCTGAAACCGGTACAGGAGAGAACAGATTGATACAGATTTGCTATTCCTTGCTATTGAAATGGTATGACATGTGTTCTGAGGTTATATACTATCTTGACACCGCTGTTTCTTTGTGAGTCCTTTTGATCATGCCGATGTTACTGGTAAGGTGGGAAACCCAAGGCCATATACTGGGGATCGTTGAAATCACGTGGGACACCTCCCTATTTCCGAAAGGCTGATAGGTGGTGGGTGTTTTGCTTAAAATTGGGGGAACCGCAGATATGGCCTCAAATCCAAAAACTGGGTGATGAATTCCTCATTGTTGTGCCTGAAATCGTTAAAATCTTCTAATAATCGAGGTCAAATCCTCATTTTATCCCTGTCAGATCCCCATATTGTTCTTGCAATTCAAACTCCCAAAATCCCAATGTTTCTTCAGATGAACTCAAAATCTGCGCATATCCAGGTCCACTCCCAACTTCTTTTCAGATCAATTCCATCAAATCCAGCCCAACTTCGAAAAAGATCTTCAATTTTTCTTAGTTGAAGCTCCAATTTTCGGTTTTCAGTCATTTCATGTCATAGAAACCACATGGTTTCCATGTTTTTCCACGTTTTTCCAACTCAAAAACCGGCCCAGTTTTGACCCTCGGTGAGGTTCCTGGAGAAGGGCATCCGTTCCTTCACCAACGCCTGCGGCGGCCGCAAGTGGTTCAACGACGCGGCACCTTGGTCGAGACGTTTCTTTGGGATCATCGGTGATGAAAATCGTGGGGAAGAATGGCAATTTTCTGCTGATTCATAGTGATTTCGTGGCATCTTGTGGTTTTCCTAAATGTTAATAATGGGATTCTAATGGGATACTTATTTTTATGATAATGGGATTATAGTGGTTAATGATGAATGGTTAAAGATGGTGATTAGGATGGTGGCCTGGGGGGATCGCCAAGTCACAGTGGGTTTACAAAAATATGGGGTGAACGTTGCGATCTTTTTTTCTTCAGATTGGGATGAGCATTTGGGAAGTGAACTTTTAATTCTTCTTGGTGTGAACTTTGGGATAGCTATGTGAAAGTGCTTTTAATTGGGATTAATTGTTCATGAGATTCTACATTCTACGTGGGTTCACGCATAGGTTGATATTGATGGAATAATGAGATATTTGATGCGAAAATCGTTTGTGGGGATAGCAACGGATTCTTGCAAAGGGACATTTTGGGGATCTAGGCTGCACATGAATGTAGGTTTTAGGATAATTCGCAAACTTCCATGCGATTTTGACATCGAAACTGTGGTACTAACCTGTATTGACCATTGGAAACTGGTTTGCCCTTAAAGAAATGAATAGTTGGTAATCTCAGTCATTGGCTCATCTAATTAGTCAATCACATGGGAGATGATCAACACGCCATCCACACAGTGGAGGGAGCTGTGACAAGACAACCCTGGCCCCATCTCAAGGTTCAGCTTCGTCATGTGGAATGATGGATGTATTGTGGTGTTAACCCCCCCTAAAAAAGGTACCTTTTCTTGGGTAATTACGCGGATGTACTAGGTATATATATATATGTCACGAAGATTGGTAACGGAGGGATCCCACCAACGATCCACCTGAAGGTCGCCTGACCTTACCAATCACCAGCACTCCTGTGCTACGACACCGGGGCACCCCGCGGCAGAGATGAATGAACCTTCTGGCAAGGGCTGGATGCTTGTGGCAATTGACACTGCTACCACTCTCGAAATCAAATTGAAACAAGAGATGGCAGCAACAGGCCACTGGCTTATATCAAAATCGCCGATCTTTGATCTGGCGTTCATCGCAACTTTCTCACATGATTAGTTCCAGGGATGACCAAGTGCTGCTGATCGGGGCGGTAGTCACGAGCCATCAAATAGAAGGCAAAATCACGAAGGAGTCCATCGGCAGAATCGGCCTGAGACTTGCACCACTTCACATAGGAGACGATGTCTTTCTCCGTTGACTCAGCCATTTCGCAGTAGGTCCATCCACGCTTCTCATACTTGCCAAACTCAAGGATCGACCGACCCCACATCGGCATATCGTCAATTCCTTCCGGCAGGAAGATTGACTGGCCACGTTTGGTCGACCCCACCAAGCTCCTGGGAGCAAGAGGGGGAGGAACACAGCTCGTCGATTCATAGCCCGTGTACTTCACCTGGCGAGCTTCGCGCTCAGGAGACACATCGAATCTGCGTTTGGCTGCATCAGTCATAGATGTTCCACATGGCACACTCCAGTCTGAATCAGCTGAGATCACCGAAGGACATCCCTTTTCATCGCCAGGAGTGGCAAGGTGAGCTCGGCGCAAGAGATGCTCAAGCACATTGCGCTCCTCAGGAGTCAAAGGAACATTTGCACCTTTGCTGAGGGACATGGTCGATTGGAACAATCACCACCCGGTTGCGATCACTCACGAAAATGTAAAAGCTGCGGTTCATTGCAAAAATTCTGTCGCACTCACTATCAGGACAAGGGAATCAAAGCAGGGGTGTTCTGTCCATGTTTGCTGATCTATACAACTGCACTATACATCTAATTTCTCAAGATCACTTGCGGTTTTCGACTGCAGTTTTCCGGAGGAGTCTTCTTTGTTTCTCATCTGCTTGCATTTGAAGTACCGTTTCCTCAGGACTGATCTGGTATGAGCTTTCTCTGATGCAAGCACGAAGCAAATCCGTCGGATCACCTGCATCTTTTGTCAGTGAATCGGCAAGCATTCTATTCGTCGGCACCCAGCGGATGGAGGCTCGAGTGCGCATCAAACTTTGCCTCAAAATCACTACGTCAATGGAAGTCCTACGGTCTTCGACAGCAGTGGGGGCAGAGACAGAAACCAGATGGTCATAAAGACTTTTACAGTCGGTGATGACAATTGATTTGATTTGATGCAACTTCGAGGCAAACTCACGCACATCGAACAAACCATATAAGGCTTCAGCTAACAACAGAGATGTCCATTCAATGGTACCAGTTGCACTGACCATTGCCTGTGCTTCAGCTGAAAGTGTGGAACCTACCGCTCGTGGTAAACGATAGCTTTTCCACACCGCAGGTGTCCAAGCAACTTGTTCACTTTCATCAAGACCCTTATCAGTGAAGCCAATGACATATCCAGCTTGGGTATAGACACCAACGTTAGCAAATGCCGCATCACTGTGACAAGCCAAAGAAATCCTCTCCGGAGGGATTGGCTTGAAGCAAATAGAAAGATCAGCATGCTGTTGAGCTGGCTTGATGACATTATTTACTTCACACAAGTGATGAACAGTGGGTTTTGACATGGCTTGTTGGCTGAGGCTAACCTGTGCAGACAAATCGGGTCTGCTCTGACTTGCCAACCAATTCAAAGAACCATTGATTGCTCGGAGGATGCTGGTCTCTTTGCCGTCCAACGGAGCTGTGCGTTTTGCACGTCTACTAGCTGGCATGTAAGCAGGTCGGAGCCCTTGAGCGAAAGTCTTTTGACTCATGTGAATCTCCATTGTTTGGGGATCCTGTCGGTAATGACAACCACAAAACTCACCTTCTGCAGTTCGCCACTTCCGGTATGGGAACCTATGCTTGAGATATGCCAAGGCTTTCTCATATTCTGGCCCTTTTCCTCCAGTGACGGTGTCATCGACATGAGAACCCAAAATTCCTACCAACCGATTTGCACTGTCACGCAAATAGTAGAGGCATGAGTCAAAGCGACTTCTAGAGAAACCTGCTTTATGAACTTCATCATCAAAGACTTTGTACCATGAGCTTGGAGCATCGTTTTGACCATAAACATTGCCTAGCACTTCGACTAGTTGATCATCCGTAGCCCCAGGCAAACCCCCCGCAGGAAGACGTGCATAAAGAGGACGAAACCTAGGGTCTAGAGGACCAGCTTCCAAGAAGGCACCTTTGATGTCACCAAGTTGCATGAGCCACTTATGAGAGGAGAGCAGTTGAAACAAAACCATACGGCCCATTTGGGACAATGTAGGACTTTGCAACATGCCTTCCTGAGCTTTCGAAGACAAATCAGGGTCTAAATGTCCCTGGAGGCACCATCTAGCTTTGACCTTCCAGTGAGTTGGGTCATGAGGATCAGGAGCGATGCCGTTTTCAACGATGTCTTCTTCAGCTTTCTTGACTAACACAAATCTACTGCCCATGATTCGGTGATGCTCATGCTTCCTGACCCATGCAGACTCGGCCGGAGACAACAGGCGAACCGCTTGCTTATCAGTCAGGGTGTTCCATTCTTGAATCTTTGCAGCATCAATTTGTGCTTGAAGCCAAGGCTCATTATTACTATGGTGAAGTTCTTTCTGCATGCGCTTTTGGATGTGTTGTGCAATCAACACCTCATGCGGAGCTCCTGACTGAAGTGTGTTCCACAGTTCGTTCGCATCATGTGCCGACAAAAACTGAGAAGGCATTACTTCTACAGACAGCTGTTCAGTGCGGGCAGACTTATCGACATGACCAGAAGATTCGTCAGCAGCTTCACGCTTCAATCCACCAACAGCTTGATCAACAAGTTGAGGAAGAACATCTTGCATGACTTCAACAAAATCGTCATGTTTAAGACTGGCCGGTCGAAAGAAAGTCATTGGACCCGCTTTTGAAGGCACTCTCCTGCGAACTGGACCGTACTGGCTATCCGCTGTCGCTGAAACTTGTGGATCATTTCGACCAGAGGAAGACGCTGGAGCACTTGACTGCGCTTCATCCATTGGTGGCGGAGTATTCTCAATCATAGATGCATCAGGCACCGGATTGGATGGCATCACAGTAGAAGGACTGCTGACTTCAGTGGGTTCAGACAAAGTACCACTCGCTTCACCAATGGGTGCTTCAGACTGTGCTACAACAGGGTCGACCATACTGTCTGAAGGTACGTTTGGTGACTGAGACAGAGCTTGCTGGACCACATCCGGTTCAAGAGTGGGATAAGCTTGAGGCACTAAATCAACATATTGTGAACTTCGAAAAGCACCACCCTCTAACATATCCTTGATACCCAGCAATTGCGTTTCAGGAGTCTCCACCAATTGACGTTCAGCGTGTGTGGCCATTCGGAGTTGTTCAGGTGCACAACGAAGGACATGACTTCTATGAACTATCACAACATTCTTGCCTACGTTGCCTAACACCACTGCACTACCATACCAACGACCGCCACGAGACAACGTACCTTGTGACCACTTTTGGTCTCGCCAGTAAGCTACTATGTCGCCAGCTCGGAATGAGCGGGTTGCTCTCGGACGGGCAGCTAAGGCTCTTCGCATGCTCTTTGAATCTTGCATCTCCAACAAGGCTTTCTTCGCTGCAAAGCGAGTGGCTTGAGCAGCTTCAACACTGCCTTCAATAAGGCCAGCTGTACATGGAACGATCTTTTGAGGTTCATCAAGAAGTTGACCAGGCAAATCAGGATTCTTTCCAAAAACCACTTGGCTGGGAGAAAAACCATGGGTTTGAATTGTAGCATTCTTGACGTGGCAATGCCTGACACAATCCAACCATTGTTCTTTGGTGGTTGGAGATCGTTCATCAATCACCTTATCCAACATATGGCTGAAGATGCCACCATGGACCTCGACTTTTCCCAACTGCCAATGAGCACCAGCTGCAGTAACACTGACATGAGTTCCTTCAAGTTCACAAGGTTCTGTCAAGGCCTTTCCAAGATTCGTCCGAGCAGGGTCGATCACCAATTCATTTGGATTGCCTGCCCATGCAAACCAACGGTCACTGAGCAATTGGCGAAGGAGACCAGCGGTTTCTGTTTCGAAGAATGGCACCATGAGCTGAAAGTTAGAAGCATAATCTACAATGTTGAGGGCCTTGACCTTCTGATTGACCTTCCAACCATTGAGATTTTTCACATCTATGCCAATCTTTTGACCAAACACGGAAACATGAGACAAGCTGGCCGGCATCGAAACAGCAGGACCCTTACGGGATTCACAGAAATCACACTTCAACTTCGCTGCAAGTTCCAAGGCTTTTGCAGATGCGTGTCCATGACGAAGTACCCGGAGAAACTCTTGCTGAGATGGATGTCCAAGATTCTTATGAAGTCGGGTCAGAACAGTGTTAATCTCTTCATCACTGGCATTCTCTTGTTCTGCAACCAACACTTCATGAACATGTGTGACATCATGGACGGGCCCTTCAAGACACAGCACCTCATGAGTCCGAAAAGCTGGAACACTTCGGATCAGAGCCTGCACAAACTCAGGTGTGTATCTACCTGCATGTCGGCTGATGGAGCCAATTCCGGGGTGGCTTCCGGCAATCACTGCATGATCCTTGTGATCGGCATGCATCTCACCTGGGCAGCGACGGCACAATTCGTCTTTCATGTCCTCATGGCTGACAAGAAGACGTGTATGTTTACGGATCAGCTTCTTACATGAAGTTGGCGTTTCAGGCACATGGAGATTGAAACAGCACATATCCGTGACAAAGGAAGTCAACTCGTCACACCAGGCCTTATAATCTGGATCATGCCAAATAGTTGATGGAGCTGGATGTTCAAACACGAGTCGTCCATGAGTCTTGAGTTGGTTTCGAATCAATCTTTTGCACAACTCCTTATGTTTCTTGAACATCAACTTTCGTTTCAGGATCTCTTGCAAAGTCATGAAACACTTATTGTAATGGAACCAACCGCCAGCATCAGTGCATGGAGGGCACAACAGGAGCAGCTCAGGTGGGTATTGTTCCAGTTCGTTCACCAACCAATCGGCCGTTCGAGAGTCGGTCAGGTCCCAACCTTGCTTGATGTCCACTGAAAGACCTTTCAGGCCCAACTTCTCCACCTCAGGAACAAGGCGTGGAGGACAGAACACTTCAACTCCCGCATACTTCTGACCTATTGGCTTGAGACCCTTTTGGGCTTGATGTTTCAGTTTCCTCACTTGTTTCTTGGAAATTCCGCCATTCTTCCGGCTGTTGGCAACTGGGATGGACTTTGCAGTTGCAAGAGCTTCATCTATTGGGGAAGGACTAATGGGTTTATCCACTACTTTAGGGATTACATGGGGGCCTACTGGAGCAGATTCTGGATTCGGCTGAACTGGCACTTCAGGCTTTGGACCAAAGGCACGATCAGGAAACTGCATCACGTCCACCATGTATTGCCCTGCGGAGTTCACTTCCAAAGGCACCTGGACTTGCCCTTGAAATAAGGACAGCAGATCGCGATGAAAATCAATCTGAGCGCCCAATCGTTTCAATGCAGGACGTGAAACCAGGAGCGGGGCTGACCCCTTCACCACAGCGGCCTGAAGGATGCCACGACGACCATGAAGGCCTACAGGAAGATCCAAAAGTCGATGCGATGTCTCGACCTGTCCATTGCCGAACCGAAACTGATTGGTCACTGCACGTTCGGCCGGTGCTGTCAAACCCATTTGTTGCCACTTCTGCATGAACAAGCTCAGAGTATCTTCTCCAATTGTAGCCTTGCCGCAGCCCGAGTCCAAAACTCCGTAGCCAGGTGAAGAAACCAAGAGAATCTCATCATGATTCAAACTTGCAGAGTCTTCAGAGGTTGACACATTTGTCACAGAAGCTATGAAGTGAATTTCATCATTGTCACCTTCTACAGGGGCAACCATGCTGGCACCAGATTCCTTGCCTGGACGGCTACTCGACCCAGTTGGAGCTGCCGTGGATGTAGAAGCAGCATCACGCTTCTGACGGCACTCCCTTGCCCAATGGCCCAAACGGCCACAGCGGTTGCACTTTGTGCGCTTCTTCATTTCCTCAATCTCCACTCTGAAGCTTCTCTTCACATCTTTGGCATCAGCAAAGCGTCTCTGTTGCTGGAGCTTTGCAATCTCCGCACGCTTGTCTTTCCAGGTTGTGGCCAGGACCTCAGCAACGTCGCCCTCTTCAATGGCCTCGTCATCGGCATGGGGCGTCGCCACAAAGTCAGTCAAGAAGAGCTCGATGTCCTCAAAACCTTGGACTTCGTCGGAAGTCTCATCAGCAGTTGTCTCAGGAAAATCCCCTTCCACAATTGCAGCACCTGTACGACGTTTCACAACGAAATCCGGATAGACTGACCTCATGGCCTGGCTGATTGTCTCCAGTTTGAGGACTCCCAAGGAGCGGCCTTTGACGACTGCTTGCTGTTCCTCGCTAAGACCACTCCACTTCAGAGTCATCCAACCCCTGGCCTCTGCTGGGAAGTTGACACCTGTCTTCCGCTCGCACTTCTGGAAAAGCTCAGTGCTTCGTGAAATCCAAGCACGTATGGATTCCCCTTCACGGGCTCTCAAGGTGAAGATCTCACCCAGAACTTCTGCCAACTCGTCGCTCTTCTCCTTCTCGGGAAAGCGTTGATCAAGCAACTTCCAGAGCACAGTTTCACCCCCAGCTTTCTGGTACTCGCTGACATCCAGGTGTTCTACGGCCTCTAAGGCCTTTCCAGATAAGCAAGTAAAGATGTAGGAGCCATATGCCTCTTTCGGTAACTCGTCTAAGGTCAGAAGTTTGTTACTCAGCCACAACTTCCATCGACGATACTCTCTATGATCCTCATTCTCTCCAGAAAAGATTCGTAGTCCACCGCTCAGTTCACTTGCTGCTGATGAACTGGCGGCCATGATGCTTGTGGTCGTAGTCTCGCCTGAGACTTGACTTGCAGAGCCGGTGACCCGGCTCCGCTACCAATCACGAAGATTGGTAACGGAGGGATCCCACCAACGATCCACCTGAAGGTCGCCTGACCTTACCAATCACCAGCACTCCTGTGCTACGACACCGGGGCACGTACACCCGCGGCAGAGATGAATGAACCTTCTGGCAAGGGCTGGATGCTTGTGGCAATTGACATATGTATATACATCTATATATATATATATATATATGTATATACATATATATATATATGTATATATATGTATATATATATATATGTATATATATATATGTATATATATATATATAATATGCATGTATTGTTTTTCAAGTACAACATTGTTTTTTTTTCTAGTGGAAACTTGGTGGGATGGAAAAGATGTGATTGATTGGTTGTTGGGCAACAATAAATGGGATTTAATGTGATTGAACGGAGAAAAAACTGAGAGTTCATTCGGATTACATCAACAGTCAATGGGTGTTTTATGCGTGAAAGGTACCGTCTTGGTGATGTAACTGGAACAAAAACTTGGCAATACCAGGTAGCAACCGACTGAAATAGTGACATCGCCTTCATAAATAGACCTGATGTGAAGCGGTGAACCGGGACTGCGGATTGAAGTGACAAGCGCTATGCCACCGATGAGGACAACCAGATCGAATCCGCCACAACCAGCTAGTTGCTGAGTCTATGCGTGTCAACTGTGCCACGACCAGGTCCAAGAGAGCTGGAACCTCGTCACTGCAGCGTAAGAGGCTTTCCTGAAGTTGCATCACTGAGTGATGATGTGTGGAGATGTGTGCTATCTTGGCTGTAGACGGGTCAAGTCCGCTGCCAGATGAATGGGAAACGCCAGAAGTGTGTTCATCCAAAGGAGCTAGCATGGAGTGGTACATAGGGGCTGTTTATTGGTTCAACAGACTTTGCAAGGTCGGGTTGAAGAGTGTCAAAATAGAATCGGGCTGTGTTGAGATGTCTTGTGTTTTTGCGAGAGGTCACTTTTCCTTGTGCAATCTAGCTCCCTTCCCTACTAGTGCGCAGTCGTTGCTCCCAGACTCACATACTATGGATAGTCCTCTGCTTTTTTCTCTTGCACAGTCATGCTGAGCATGTTTTAGTCATTGACTCAAAGCTACCAATAGAAACAGAGGGCTTGCATGTGGCTGTCCTCCCCTGCTTTTAGGAAAACCCATTGGCGATACCAACAACTGTTTGTCAAACTATGGATCTTTGTCTGAAAAGTCGGGTACCCCAACTTGTTGATGCTAGGTTTATCATGGTTTATCATGGTTTATGAATGGTTTATCCTCATTTTCCCTTCCGCAGACTGCCCTAAATTTTGGCAGACCCTGACGCCCAGGAAGAGGTCTTGAAGCCTTTGTTGGCCCAAGCCACTTGGGAAGTGGTGCAGGAGCGTCCTGGCTGTGGCTATGGTTGGTGAATGGTAAAGTTAACAAATAGGATCTGAAGTTGATACCAAGATATACCAAGATATACCAAGATATACCAAGATATACCAAAATATACCATGTTGATACCAAGTATAGTATGGTAGAATGATGAAGTAAGGCTAAAGATTGAGCATTATGGCGATTTTGTATGGTTTTCATATGTTTTTTTTTAATGATATAATTGTCTAATACAGAATTGGGATATGTTCATTGGATGACCTTGGGAAGTACCAACTTATTGGAAGCACACAGAACCGGTCAATTGTTTTTTGGTTGTTGTTTGATTCTTACATGCTTATCTGTTCCATTGAGTCTGGGTATAAGTTGGCAGTCATTTTGGGAAACAATAGCCAGTGCCAAGTCAATTATGTAATTAATATGTTGAGTCATGTTGAGTCGTAATTGGGTGAATGCCAATGCTTACTAACCAGCGACATAGATGGGAGCGTTATCCATGGACACAATGATATGCAATTTTATTCAACCAATGATTTGAAGCTGACAATGATGATTTGAAGCACTGTTGGTTGGAGGATGACAACAGATAGAAACATGCGCGCTATATATGGAAAGTGCAATCCAACAAAAAAGGGCTGAATTGTTCAACATGAATCTCTAAGGGTGCAAATGAGAAAACGCTTGGATCTGAATAAGCAACACATGGGTCTGATTCTGGTGGCAATGGAATCAACGAATATCTGGCTGTTCATCAACTTCGCAACAACCTGACCATAAATTATGACGTGGATTGGGGGAATCGTATTCTGATTCAAAAATTGCCCTTCTGGGCATGGTTTTCATGGGAAAAAATCCACGTACCAACTATGATGGATGAAATAGGATAGAATATCATAGGTGGTCCAACTGAAACGGTTGTAGTAGTCAAACTTTGAAACCTTCAGTGACAACAAACATGAATTTTAGCTTTGAAAACAGGGATTTAAGCAGTTTTCCCATGATCCTTGGAGGTTTTCCCATACTTTTCCTGCAAAGTGCATTCTTTTCCATAGATTTCTCACAATTCCCTACAATTTTCCGAATTTCCCACGGATTTTCCGAGGGTTCCCGGTGCCAAGTGCCATAGGACAGCGAGAACGCGCATGAGGCGACCGAGGAGTTGACGCGAGAATTGGTGGATGAGGCATGGGGAATATCACATGGAATGGGGAACTATCATAATAAGATCATAGCAATACCATATCATAATAAGGTCAGAATAAAATCATAATAAGATCACAATAAGTTCATGATAATATCAGAACAATATATGATTTTGACATATAATCTAATGGAATTATAATGACGTCACTGTCACAATGGCAAGGGGAATCATCTCCAAGAGGCTGTGTGTGAGAATTCAGCGATTTTCAGGTCGGTGAATTACGACATAATGCAGCCAGATATCGTATGATAATATGTTGGGAATGTTTAAATCATCAAAAACAAAGAATGTAACACATGTAACATATGCAATATTACATATATATGTATATATATATACACAATGTAGATGGACATACCAATCCAGCCCAAATATGGAATAAAAGTACCCATAGCAATAATAGCTATAGTATGCTATAGTCATATCTTACATAATCCCATCCCCTCATTGAATACCAACCCAAACTGAAGATATCCAACATTGAACCAGGAGTTTCTGCTGGTATTTGGGTTTAAGGGGAAGGGATCAACATATACAAATATAGTAACACACAGTACAAGCATGACAATCTTAGTATAATATACCCTGTGGTTATTTAACATAGCCATGGAATAGCTGGCCAATTTAGGATGATTTTCCCAGCTAGAAACCTCTATTTAGTTCGGGGTTTATCCATGGCTATGTTAAATAATCAGAGGGTATATATATATATATGGGGGGGGTTGCATAGATGGCTGTAATGATTTCATCACTGACCATATTATGTGGATTGATGAGGGTTAGTGGCCATAACGACGCTTAGCATAAACATTACCATAGTAATTTGATGAATAAAGGGTTTACCTAGAGATTAATGGTTGATGAACATGATGATTTTAGTAATGCAACATAACCTGGACATCTCACAATAGAACACAACATATCACCATATAGTGGTATATACTGGGCTATATCACTAAAAGTGAAAAGTGTCAACGTCCATTGTAATCTTAGTAAGATACATAGTAATATATATCTTTAATAGTCAGATAGTTATGTGATAGCCATCCTATCCATCGGAGCATACTTGATATCCAATCTCCAGCTGGCGAATTGAGACCTGGGATCCCATCGGTTCTGTCGATCCAAAGGGTGGTGATTTTCCAGTGCTATGTTAGTTTACCAGGGGGTACCATTAAAATAGCCATTGAAAATGGGCATTTATAGTTGATGTTCCCATTAAAAGTGGTGAGTGGTATGAGTTATTTCCACCTTAGTAAAGCGGTGTTGATATTAATATAAATTAATATGCTGGATACGGCTTTGACGTCAGAGACGCTGCCAAGAATGATTATAATGATTGCGCCAAAGCAGAACATGGTAACATGCACCAAGCGAATGGGGGGTCTAAGATTTCCTGCCGGAGAAACGAAACATGACAACTGTTTGGTAGCACTTAGTGACCATCCTTGCAACCCAGTTGTAGATGGGATCTCTCCTTTCTTGGGGGACCTGCTAACGTGGGCCTATGAACCAGCAGCTCTTCGAACATATCTGAAATGGCAATAGAAAAGCCGATGTTCCGAGGGCAAATCATCAATCAGCCATATTTTTGGGTTTTCCATTACCAGGATGTACTTCAGTGAGATGGTTCCAGGATCGAATGGCGGCTTTAGTCGCACCTTTCAATTTAACGGGCTTCCCTCAGACATGTTGCCATCTCAAGGGATTGGATGCCCGAAGCAGCTACGCTCCAGTGATTGGATGCCAAAGCGATCCTTGTGCAAAAAAACACCAGGTCTGAGAACTGCTTCGGGCCGCCAAAGTGGTTTCATTGAATATCATTTGTTTTTGTTTTGCAGGATTGCAGTTAAGCCGTGTGTCATCGACCTCGGAGACAGTGGCGCCTTCGTCCAGCATTGGAAGAGGTGAAAGCGGAGCAGGAGGATTATTATGTGCAGCTGCAAAGCTGGTCACAGGTCAGAATGGTGAAAAACCGCGTAGCTTTTTGCTGTTGGCAACGCTGGATTGTCAAGGCAAATAAGAGACCAACACTATTTAGTTCCTAAACACATTAAACACGTGATACTCACAAATGCTGACTGCTAGTGGGTTCGGGGGTAACCCATAGCAAGGTATTTTTGAATTGTTTTCGAATCCAGACATGTATGGACAACCCAAACACCATGGGTTTCGCCATTCTTCGTTGCCGGGCTTGACCTTGGTCAAAACATGTTTGATTTAGCCATGGGGGATAGAGATTCATATACCCCTTGCAAGGATTTCCATTCTGGGATGACCATAACCATCCACAAACTATGAACCCCAGGTGACTTGACCGTGGCACATGTAAACAGAACGTGGACGGCAGGCGTACTTGGACATGTGGGAGTACCAGAACTTCGATGTGGGGACGGGGGATGGGATGGATGGATTGGCCTCCAACTTGGGTAATTATCTGTGAGTTTGTTTTTTGGAATCGGGAAAATTAAGCCACCAGTGATTTCAAGGAACTTGAGTGGTGATAGAGCCACGATCTTAGGATTTTCTAAATTCTGAATGTTAAAAATTCTTAGATACGCAGCTAGTCATTGGGCGATCCAAAAATGGAGGGATCATGAGGATCATCCCACAGAAATAGCTCTGGATCTGGGTCAGTTTCGCTCAAATGATGGAATATCCCCTGAAATATCCGTTTGAGTATCCTTATGATTTTCCAATTAGATCCCCAGTATATTATAATCTGTCATCTATAAAGAAGAGGTCCCAAAAAAAAGGCCGAAATGTGTTTCCAGGATCTTAATTCGATGATGTTTCCTCCATAAGTTCCAGCTGTCCAATTTTTCTGTCTATGACTGGGGGTTGTGATAGAATATTATTTTTTCAAGGGATTCTGAATGATCATACCTGAGAATGGTATTCTACCAAAATGTAGTTGAATATCACAATAATCACACCCTATATACTAATCAGAATCATCATATCCCACATGATTTTCCCGTCATGTGATATCCATAGTACATCATCCAGGAGGTGATGACGACTCAGGATGCAAGCTAGCAGGACAAGAGCCACCTTAGGAGTGCAAATAATCATCATGCCCAATAATAATCAATGATAAGGGTAACCTTAATACTCATCATCATACCATTTCTCCCATTGCTTATTATTCCCATTATGATAAGGTGAATGATATCACATACTGGGCATCTCATATGGGATACCCTTAAACGATCTGAAACGTTTACATAGATGTGGATTTCCCACCAGGAATGTAGATCATTTTCCTAGGAAAACCACGGCTTTTCGACATCCATGTAAAGGTTTACTCCAGAATAATTAGTTATCACATCGGATATACTACACATTACTAATTATACTGTAGATGATATACCATGTATATATATATATAGTTAATTTTCCAACCTACACTATAACCATGTTTAGTATTGTTTAGTATATACTAATAGATGGGATATAGATGTACTATATTCATTTTCCTGGCCAAAACCATGCCTTTTCCACGTTTTTTCAGTTCAACCGTTGGTTCCACCATGGGTTTCTCCAAGCTTCTCGACCGCAGGTGGCGGTGCAGGACGCTGTGCGTCGATCCTTCAAAGACCAGAGCGGAGCCGTGCAGCAGAAAGTGTTGCTCGGCGGCTGCGGCCCGTTGTTCGCGCAGGGGAAAATCATGGAAAAATTGGTGGAAAACCATGGGAAAATGATATTTAACTTGGGAAAACCCATGGGATTTATGGTGTTTAATAGGGTGAAATGGGATGTCAAAGTTTATAAACATCTAAGGAAATTTGATGTTTGGGTGTGTCTGAAAATGGGGGATTTACTCACCAATTGGCTATTGAACAAGAGGGCAATGAAGTTTTGAACCATGAAATTTTGGGGTGCCCTATTTTCAGACAAACCCATATGTAGATAATTCATGAATATATATATATATATCAAAATGGTATATCGACATGCTGTATAGTACTGGGTAATTACATATAATATTCAGTAGTAATGATTATATACAATATACAATGATATATAGCAGTGGTACATACTAATGACATACACATATAAATGGTATCTGACAATGATGATGATAACATGAACACATATATATATATATATGATATGCGTTATATATGATTATACTATACATATGCAATATAGATGAATATGAAATTGACATTTTCCAGCTGTGCCGAAATGGTCCCAGCGAGCGAAACCTCCATGGCTACTTCGGGAGTTCCTAGCCAGATTCGATATGACAAAAGGGAACTGGAGGAATGCCCAGCATTCCGAGTACTGGAACTGTCCACGGTTAGTGTGGGGGAACACGCCAAGGTACAGCCCATGGGTCTTAAATGACAATGTAGCAAAACAAATGAGGTCTCTACCATGAAAGAAGTTATTGTGGTGCAATGTGGGGAGCATGAGTCCCTTCACCCTAATTCGTGGGAGGTTTAGCCAACAAAAATGAAAATCAACTGGTTCCATGGAAGGTATCTATCAATAGCTATTTTCCAGGGTAATCCTTTCCTCCATGTCGGGGTCAACGCATCAACGCATACACGGATTCTGGCACATCTCGACAGTGACATCCAGATTTTTTGTCATTCTTCCAATTGAAAGCATACTTTTACCGAAAGCAGAGAAATGTAACATGGGGATGGGTCAAAACCGAAGATTACCATATTTGGAGGAAGAACCATCCGTACCCCAACTATTTTTGGGGTACCCACCCAAGGGACAAGGCTGTTGACTCAATTCGCCACATCCTTAGTGTTCTAAACAAATTACCCTCTGGTAAACAAACATAGCTATTGAAAATGGCCATCGATAGTGGATTTTCCCAAAAAAAATGTGATTTTCCATAGCTTTTTGTATGTTTACCAGAGGGTATCCCTAGCCCTAGCCATTGCCAGGTTGTATGATAGGGTAACACCAAGAAAAATGTCCTGTGACCCAGGACTTACCTAAGGGGTTTGCTGGTAATGGGGGTAGGATCCCAAATTTGCCAACCCAGACGTTACCAAAACGACTGCATCGGCCATGAAAGAATCTCCATGTGCCTTCTTCCCTTCTCATGTGACAGAAGTTGTCTTTAAAAAGCTAGTGCACCTTAAGAATCAGATTAACCAGTGATCAAATTTTTGGAGCAGAAAAGCTCCAATCCAGTTCAGTCTGTCAATCAGGAATTGGTATTCTGAAGAATCTAGAATTGCTTCAAATTCCCAGCAAAAATGTTCGATGACGTTCCCAGCTATAAACCTTCATCATTTATAGGGGATTTTCTCAGCTATAATCCTCCATTTATGCATCACTTTCTCGTATTTTGCACTGAAATCTGCAATTTGTAGAGGAATTTCCCCATATATCATCAGTATATTTTCCCATTCCGTCATCTATAATATGTTCTGTTCTGGATTGATTATTTGATAGATTATTCCATTAATATCCATTAATCATTTGATAGTTTACTCATTTGCCATTACCATTTATCATTTGATAGATTCTTCCAGCTATACTTGGTGGCTCATCCCACCTGTTTGTGGTTATATCAGCAATATCCCTGATTTTTTCAGCGGGATAAGTAGGGTGAATCCACATATAACTGGGGAATTCACTTACTTCCTGAGTGGGATATTTATAGATAGATTATATATTCATTTAGCTTACGTTTTCCCATTAATATGATAGATGGATATTTATGGATTCTTTAATCACATATATATATATTTTTTCCCATTATAAACGTAGCTATTGAAAATGGCCAAGTGGATTTTCCATTCAAATTGGTGATTTCCCATAGTTATGTAACAGTTTACCAGAGGGTAAAATGATGTTACAGTTGTAAAAGACTAAAAATCCTTCTATAAATGGAGGTTATAAATGGAGGTTTCTAGCTGGGAAAATCATCAATGGTGACATCATGAACATACCAGCTATAATCCTCCATCCATCGATGATTTCGCGAACGACGCCACCGCTGCGTGAAATTTCGCCGCCCAGGATGCAAGCGCTCGCGAGGACCCATCAAGGTGCGGTTGGAAAATTTCCCCATTCTTTTGGAGTTCGAAATTGTAGAAATCCATGGGAAAAGATGGGAGATTTTATGGGAAAAAGTTGGGAATATATAGGAAAATCCAACAAAAATGGGAGGTTTTAATGGAACGCTCATGGGATTATACTGGATTTTCATGGGAAAATATATAATGGAAATTCCATGAAATAGGTCTATAGCTGGGAAAACCATCGTGACACATGTTTTTTCATTGCCAGGTTTGACTACCAGAGGCTAGATGGGATATGCCAACTATGACTGGAAAATGATATGCCACTGGATTTTTGAGTACCATATTTTCAGACAAACCCATATATACATATATATACATATATACTCCGGATGATGGGGGTGTATGGGATACTGTATATACTAGGGGGATATCCAATCAACCAACACTATATCATATTTGGGTTTGTCATGGTTTGTCTTAACATGGGGTGTAGCTCCAGTATATGATGTATATGACCATTTTTAGAGCGCAAATAAGAGGGAACAAACAGAGACAAAATGAGGTTTCACACCACTGGATGGATTGGGGTGGCCCCCCCCGGTTTGCAGACAAAACCACGTGGCGATGTAATTTTCCTATTGGTTGGTTGAAGGATGATACCCTCTGGTAAACTAACATAACTATGGCAAATCACCATTTTTAATGGGAAAATCCACTATAAATGGCAATTTTCAATAGCTATGTTAGTTTACCAGAGGGTATACCAAAATCGATGTCTCTATTTTTTCCAAGCGCACATGTTTGGACGTTATTCAAAGATGTTCATCCGTACGATGACTCCCATCGAACACAACGTCTTCAAGATAGTTTGAATCCACGTCTGTGATGACAGGGATATACAACCAGCAATGAATGGAGCGTAGAAAGATTGGAAACCATGACTTTTAGATACTTTAGCAGGGTTTGGGGGGTAGAACCCGAGTTTGAATCATTGAACAGGTCGTTTTTCCGAGAAAGCATGATGACCGAACCAACAACAATGGGGATTCTCTGGGAACTCCTGGTTGGTGTTGTCTAACATGTGATACCCTCGAAATCGAATGGTTTAGAACCCCATTTCTTCCATTGAAATTGCCATATATATATATATATCCATATATATATATGTATATATATATATATATCCATATATATATATATATGAATATATGGATATTTGGTATACTTACCCACTTTATTTCTCAGCTAAACTAGTTGTCAAGACTGGTGGGATCAGACCAAGAGGCTTTGATGACTCGGGGTTGATTTGAAAGGGAACATCTTTAGGACGCCATATTTCTTTTGCCACACAAGAAAGGTGTTTTATTTCGATAGTTCCTTTAAATCAAGTGGAATTTGGGATTGGATGACCATCTTGATTGTTCTTAAGCAATCTAAAAATAAACCATGGTCTATGGATGATGGTTTGAATTAACCATTTTTTCCCAACCGTGCCGTTTCGCTGCGGCCAGGGGCTGAGAAGGAGAGCGTGGTGGAAGGCAACTTATTGCGCCAGATCGAGGTGGATACGGCAGAGCCAGCGCGAATCCAGGAGGAGATTGTGCCAAAAGAGATGCAACATACCCTCTGGTAAACTAACAGTTTGCTATGGGAAATCATCATTTCTAATGGGAAAATCCACTATAAATGGCCATTTTCAATAGCTACGTTTAATTACCAGAGGGTACCCTCGGTAAATTAACAAAGCGATTGAACATTGCCATTTATAGTTGATTTACACATCAAAAATGGTGATTTTTTGAGATGTGGAGTTTTGCTGAGTCCTGGGGGTATCCCTCAATCATCCCTCTCAATAGGAGTTTCCATTACAAACCATCCAGCTATTGGGGTATCCCCATTTAAGTGGAAACCCCCATATGACCAACATAGTACTGGAATATACTCATGGGGTATACCGTTGGTGTTTATTTTCAGCACCAAAAAGGTCAGAAAAAGTGAATACCTCGGGTCCCAAGCCAGTTCCATTCGTGATGGTTTCACCAAGAACAACTGGGAAGGAATGGGCATAAAGCAGCAATCATTGGAAGATTTAGCGAGCAACTGTGGAAATATATGGAAATATTCACCAGCAATCATGGGACTACACACCCCTTTAGTGATCATTTGCCCAAATGCACCTGAAAGAATGCGGAAAATCATGTTGTTATGTTGCTATGTAACAATTTTGGGGATAAAATGTCCTTGGACACACTCAAGGGTGGCCTTGAACATACAAAATGCTACGCACAGCTCAGCTGAAAGCTGCCCAATTTCTGGTTCAGTCAACCCTGACTTCGGTCAATTCAAGCCATAAAGCCTTGATTTTGATTGCTTTCAGCTTATTGCATTTCTTGATGAAGCGAGTTTCTGTTGGTTAAAGCCTAATTTCTGATGGTGAACACGTCATTTTTGTTGGTTGAATCCACATTTCTCATGGTACGGTCTGGATTTTTGTTGGTTGAATCCCATTTTTCATGGGGTTCATCCACTGTAATACGTTTTATTCGCAAGAAACCGTTGTTGATGGTTTAAACCATGGTAAATTTCAATTTTCGCTGGTTAGAGATTTTGCGCGGTGAAATCCGGCATTTTTGCTGGTTGAATCCCTACTCTTTTTTTAATTTTGAGGTTGCACAACTAATGAAGAATTCGATTTCCGATGGTTAAATCAGTGACATCACTGACACCACCACTTTTTTCCCATGGTTTTTCCATGGTTTTCCATGGTTTTTCATGGTTTCCACCACTTTTTTCCCATGGTTTTTCCATGGTTTTTCCATGGTTTTTCATAGTTTCCACAACTTTTTCCATTGTTTTTCAGCAGTTTTTCCATGGTTTTCCATGGTTTTTCATGGTTTCCACCACTTTTTCCATGGTTTTTCAGTAGTTTTTCCATGGTTTTCCATGGTTTCCACCACTTTNTTCCATGGTTTTTCATGGTTTCCACCACTTTTTCCATGGTTTTTCAGTAGTTTTTCCATGGTTTTCCATGGTTTCCACCACTTTTTCCATGGTTTTTCAGTGGTTTTTCCATGGTTTTTCATGGTTTCCACCACTTTTTCCATGGTTTTTCAGAGGTTTTTCCATGGTTTTCCATGGTTTNTCCATAGTTTTTCATAGTTTCCACCACTTTTTCCATGGTTTTTCAGCAGTTTTTCCATGGTTTTCCATGGTTTTTCATGGTTTCCACCACTTTTTCCATGGTTTTTCAGTAGTTTTTCCATGGTTTTTCATGGTTTCCACCACTTTTTCCATGGTTTTTCAGTGGTTTTTCCATGGTTTTCCATGGTTTCCACCACTTTTTCCATGGTTTTTCAGAGGTTTTCCATGGTTTTTCATGGTTTCCACCACTTTTTCCATGGTTTTTCCATGGTTTTCCATGGTTTTTCATAGTTTCCACCACTTTTTCCATGGTTTTTCAGTAGTTTTTCCATGGTTTTCCATGGTTTCCACCACTTTTTCCATGGTTTTTCCATGGTTTTTCCATGGTTTTTCCTAGTTTTTCCATGGTTTCCACCACTTTTTCCATGGTTTTTCAGTAGTTTTTCCATGGTTTTTCATGGTTTCCACCACTTTTTCCATGGTTGTTCAGTGGTTTTTCCATGGTTTTTCATGGTTTCCACCACTTTTTCCATGGTTTTTCAGTAGTTTTTCCATGGTTTTCCATGGTTTCCACCACTTTTTCCATGGTTTTTCAATGGTTTTTCTATGGTTTTTCATGGTTTCCATCACTTTTTCCATGGTTTTTCCATGGTTTTTCCATGGTTTTCCATAGTTTTTCATAGTTTCCACCACTTTTTCCATGGTTTTTCAGCAGTTTTTCCATGGTTTTCCATGGTTTTTCATGGTTTCCACCACTTTTTCCATNTCCATAGTTTTTCATAGTTTCCACCACTTTTTCCATGGTTTTTCAGCAGTTTTTCCATGGTTTTCCATGGTTTTTCATGGTTTCCACCACTTTTTCCATTGTTTTTCAATAGTTTTTCCATGGTTTTCCATGGTTTTTCATGGTTTCCACCACTTTTTCCATGGTTTTTCAGTA
>BGPT01000986.1:9283-41454 GCA_003297045.1 Symbiodinium sp. clade C Y103 | reverse complement strand
GGGGTGCAATAACGTTCATGTGTCTTGCGTTCAAGTTGATGCTACGTTGATGATACGTTGATGCTACATTCCTTGAAAAACAGAAATGACAAAGTCATCAATCCCCGCCTGTGGGAATACATATTCCAGTTCGTTTACCGACATAACAAAAAAGACTGAATGCCACGCGAATCTGATGAAAAACAAGTTTTGCGTACTTTTGCACTTCATGACCTTAAATGCTGATACCCACAAAACACTGTANAACAAAAAAGACTGAATGCCACGCGAATCTGATGAAAAACAAGTTTTGCGTACTTTTGCACTTCATGACCTTAAATGCTGATACCCACAAAACACTGTATATACCATGTTAAAAGCTCAATTTTGATTGATTTTCCCCGAGTACTGAGCAGGCGTGTTACCTTGTTTTTATTGTTGCAATATATATTGTAATATTTGGATTGTAACTGGTAGAATGTGATTATTGGTATGATTATTGCCAATCTCTTGAGAGTGGGGGCTGGGATTACTAGTGATAAAAAACCACGGAGAACGAAATGATCATAGCCAGTCATGATATCATCATGATAAGTATTCTTGAATCCTATAATCCATCATCAAGTAACCAATCATACCCACTATCATCAGAATAGTAATCATCAATGGATTGGTTAATGGGAAAAATTACAGGAAACCATGGATTTTCCCATGAATTATAGGGGTTTCCTGTAAATTTTCCCATTAACCAATCCAATGAAATCATTTCTCCGCTGGTCAAAACACGGCAGAAAACTTTCCAGCTGGGGATGGTCATCCAGCAGCGACGGAGAGTCAACACATTTCTTCGAACTCGCGAGACTATCTGAGTGCTGTTGAAAATGGCCATAGAAATAGTGGATTTTCCCATTAAAAATGGTGATTTCCCATAGCAAACTGTTAGTTTACCAGATGGTATCAGACAGATTCTTTTCTTTTCACTGTTATGGACAAATGCGTTCATTGTCACAAAGGTGTGACTTGCAAATGTGAACCACATGTCAAGACAATAGTCTTGTTTGCATGCTCATATGTGATGCATATCCGGTTTGCCTCCAGAGATATATCACCACATGTTTTTCTTTTCCCTCATTGTTTGCACCACCTTATCACCTGTCTTCTTACAACCAAGGGGCAAGGGGGGGAAGTCTTAGACAGTTGATAAAGATGGGGATGAGAAACGCCAACATATGTGCAACATTTCTTAAACTAATGGGGTTTCTCGGGTCTTGCATTTTGAACCACGACATTCACTCCAACTGAAAAGCCACTGATGCTGTTTTCTTTGGATCTGAAACCATACAATTTCTTTGGTTCTATACCAGAAATTTGAAGCTAAATAATCCCACAAAATCTTCTTGAGCACATTAAACCGCCATTTTTGCATGATGAAGGTACCATGCATTGCCCCTTCAACTATAAGTTAATATATTTCACCATACTTATGTAGAGGTTACCCTTTGGATCGCTCTGGTAATCAAACGTGTATCGAAAATCCTCCATCAATCAAAATTTCTAGCTGGGAACATCAACTATAAAATGGTGGATTTCCACTATGTTTGAGGACACCAGAGGGTAACACATTAAATATCACTTTGTTGACACGTATAGACCATGATTAAGCCATTATGATTCCATCACTCACCATCAACAATAATCATCCCAAGTTAAATCACCAGAATTATCAGTATTAATCCTTATTAATCCATTATAAACCCAGCTTAGTAGCCTATTATTAACCCATTAATAAACCCCAACTTACGGAGGTTATCACCATGCTATTCTCTTGCGGCCCAAAAAAAAAAAAGGGCCCAAAAGTCACGGAGGAGTTGTTGGACGAAGAGACCGTGGTGCAGCTCTTTCGCTTCCTGCTCCATCCGGAGCCCGATGGTGGCCCATGGCGGGGACCAACGGGGGATGGCGAAAATTGTTGGTGAGTGGAGTTACCCTCCGGTGTCATCAAACGTGGCAAGCTGGGAAATCCCCTATGAATGGAGCTTTTTAATGGGAAAATCCATGAAAATCCCCTATAAATTACCACAAATGGTGGATTTTCCATTGCCATGTTTGATTGCCAGAGGGTATTCCAAATAGAATAGTAATATGTTTTGACCCATCGTCCTGTGTCAACATCCCTGTTCTTTCTAGATTGAACCTCCTGGTATTATTTAAGTCACTGCTCATATCGTTCCAGCCGTTTCAACATGCTTCAACCTTTAGTGGTGAGATTACAAATTCTTGTGGATTTCGCTGGCAGATGGATTGAAGGAAACACAAATCCGCAAATTCCATTGAGATCCCATTAAGATCCCATTCACATATGTTAAAATGGAATGACCATCGCAGCAAAAAAAAAGTTTCTGAACAGTCAATTCTCGTAAAATTTTCTATTTGCTTTCTTATTTCCACAATTTCTTCAATGGTTTTTCCATGATCTCAGTATATGTCCATGATTTTTCCTCGGTGGTTCAGCCGTCGAATTCTCGGGTTGTCCAGGAGTTCTCAAAGACGTACTCCTGCGTCCCTGCGGCACTTCGGAAGAACGGCAGGCATGGATGAAACGGGGTTGAACAGCGAATTTATAATGGGATGCAACTCACCAACTTGATATTTGGGGTTCATGGTTGAAGTTTAGTATCATTGATCCAAAGGTAAGACCTATGCAGGTATGATGGGAGATTTAAGGGAGAAATATGGGGAAATTATGGGAACAGAATGGACATTGAATGCTAAAGAATGCAAAAACTCAAGGGATATCGTCATCGTAGTACAATGGGGAATATAATCTGCCCGATGAATGAGATCAAACTCCCTCCAGCGTGATCATCGGTAGGATTAACTATACCAAAGTGACAATGTTTCAGGTTGGTTCAATACTTTAGAATATATCATCATTTCGGGATATGATGGGAACAGTCACCATTTGAATGACTAAATTATTATCATTTCAGGTTTGTCAAATATTGTTCAATTGGCCGTTTACGAACCTGAATAGACTGGGACCAACTCGTTGCGTTTGAGCTTCCGACCGTGAAGATGTTTGGTTTTTCACTCAGGATTCCCTCAGTATCCCGGCATGGAGCTTTGTGATCCGCGGCTGATCGAGATGGATGTTTTGTAAAGCTTTCAAGAAGCAGAAACCGTTGTTCCTCCTGAAGTAATAGTTCTTAGTTCTTTACATAATTATTAGCCATTAGCCATCAAAAAATGTCATTGCCCAACAAATTATATCATCCCATTTTTACTGTCCAGGATATATTCTCCGCTGTCATCAAACCTGCTGGAAAAGCCACCATAAAGAACAGCTGAAATGGTCCCATTGAACGAAGGCTACGGGGAGATTTCATGGATCTTGTGGGATACAGCTATAGGCTGTAAGCAACAATATCCAACACTGTGACACTTGGGTTTCTCTGAACATGGGGAATACCTACCACAAATTCGCATTTTTTTCACGGAGAGAATGATGATAAACCATGCGATTTTGGGGTATCGCATTCTACAGACACACCGACATGAGAAAACCTTGGCGAGCGGTGAATTACTATCCTACCCAACCCAACTTAAAGTTAGCTTGTTTGCAACATAATAATGGGTTTGCCGATGTTTGTCCAAAATGGATCAAAATGGGATAACCACGAAACAATTGTTTTACCACCATTTTGGCCATTAGAAAGGCAATGGCAAACTAAACCATTTATCCATTTGATTTTAGCGGTCCCCTTTTTTGGGACAAACCACCATTTTGGAATCCAAACGATGCTCCAAAAGGGAATGCAACCAACATTCCAAAGGGAATTCCATTCCTGATCAAAAAATTGCAAGTGTTTTGGTGAACATTTTAGATCCAGGTGCCGAGTACCCTCTGGTAAACTAACATAGCTATGGAAAATCACCATTTTTTATGGGAAAATCCACTATAAATGGCAATTTTCAATAGCAAACTGTTAGTTCACCAGAGGGTAAACCTTACATTGTTTCCTTCATTGAATCCCCAGTGACTCAGTGTTGGGTCAACTTTTCCTGGATGGACTCCCTGACAAATTACGGGCCAACATGGGCCAACATAGATGTGGAGTTTACCCAACATGGATCTTTTTATGTTTGATCATTTTCCCATATGTTTCCCATATGTTTCCCATATTTTCCTCTAAATTTCCTCTATTTTCCCCCATTCCCCCATATTTTCCCCATGTTTTTCCCATATGTTTCACCATATGTTTCACCAGTTCAACTTCCACATCTCCAGGCCGCCCCGTGGCTGGAAGTTCTTGCGCCCCTGTGTGCAAGACATGTTGCAGCGTTGGGCCGAAGCTCAAGGTGCCGCGCCGCGTGCGCGAGGTGGGCGTGCTGCGGAAAGTGGGGCTGGGACCCATGGCTGGATCGTGGTTAAAACAATATACTAGATAAATTATAACGACCTCACTGTGACCTCACTGGAATATCTGGCTAGTATAGGCAATCTTTCCCAAATGGCCTTAATTCAAATTAGTGAATGATATTAATTTACCCAGAATATAGTAAACCAGCCCCAAAATCATCCAAAATCAGCATTTTGATAGGTAGTAGAACCCATCCATGGGATAATTTATTATTGCTGTACTAAGATTCGTTTGTGGCCCCTTAACAGTTCTAACTCTTGGGTTTGATCATGACCTGAATGCGACCGAAGCTTGGAATCATAGTTTGTAAGGGGAATCATCCCCAAATGATCTTGTTTCAGGCTAGTACTATAATTTACCCAGGTGGTAACTGGCTCATCACCTTGTTGAAGTGATATATAACCCTACTTACAGGAGTTGTAATCCCATTTACAACTGTTTTTCGGGCCATAATTGTGGTACATGACCAAAATGGTGCGGAATCGCTCCGTAGCTTGATGATTGATGAGGTTCGGTTCGTGGCAGATTCGAATATATCGATTCTTGATGGGCTTTATGAACCAACTTCAGAGCAAAGAAATATGGTGTTTATCCAACTATTGGGTAACCCAACCCAAAAAGCAATTACCACTACGTAGTTTGTAAGTGGATTTGACTTTTTCCCCATCTTTTTGGGGTTGCTGCGGGGTTGCTACACTACAATAATCAATATAATTTGCCTAATTAGCAATATGAACATCATATCATGATCAATCTTGGAATTCTAAAAAGACACAACTGGGGTTTTTGTGGGTATAGACCAGCAATCGCTATGGGGATTCAACAAGCAATTTGATGGGGGTATTTCACCAGTTGGCAGGACATCACCCGTGAAATGAACTAATTTGGTTCATGGAGCATAAGCCTTATATAAATATATAAATATAAATATTATATATATATATATACATGCTGATATATGATATCTAGATATATGGATCAAATTGGATAAATCAGTAGATAAAGGATACAAATTCTATCCACCAAATACCCAAAGTACTATAATGATATAGATTGATATACATACTGGTATATATATATACATACTTATACACATATACTGTAGTTATACTCTTATATACTTACAGTTTGTACTGATATACTTATATACAAATGATATCACTAGATGATCCACATTCATCCAATGTACCCCTGCAGTCCCCCGCCAGGTGAGCGCAGAACCTCGCGGAGTCCAGGACGCATGGTGCGCAAGCGGCCCATGCCCTCGCAATTGCGGGAAAGGCCTGGTGCGGGTCCAGTGAACAAAGTGGATATGATTCATCAATGTTCATCATAGTTATAGGTCCCCATATCCCAACTCATCGTTATTATCAGATGCGACATCAAAATGGCGGGAGTCTGACACTTGGGTATACATATGTATGTATGTATGTATATAATTGTATATACCCTGTGGTTATTTAAAATAGCCATGGAAAATGGCTCAGTTTTGGATGATTTTCCCATTCAAACCTCCGTTTATAGGGGATTTTCTATGGCTATGTTAAATAACCAGAGGGTACATGATACAACTCATGTCTAAACATCGAAAGCCTGACTTTGAGTCCGATTTTGGGGAGATGAACATGAGGACATCGGGGAAATTTTGATCCATTCAATATTCGCGACATGGAAAACAAACATGGATGAACAGGAAAATAATGGGAAAACTTGAACGGGAAACGGAAAATAATGGGAAATTCAATATTCAACATGGCAACTTGAACGGGAAAATCATGGAAAACAAACATGGGCCAATCGATTTTCCAAGAGAAATTGAGTCAACAATCAAGATATCACATGGGAATTTGTGACCAAGACTAATGGGGTGCGTCTGTTTCCATGGCAATTACCAACCTAGAATTGCCAGTCTAATGGAGAACATGTTGCCGAATTCGCCTGATTCCCAGGGACAAATGCCATCCACTATTTCTTCCAAGGCAATTTCCTGAAATTGAGATGAGCTTAGGGGATGGCACAAGTTTAGCTTGGAATGATATTTGGGGTTCGAGATCTATAATTACCCTCTGTGAACTAACATAGCTATTGAAAATTGCCATTTATAGTTGATTTTCCCATAAAAAATGGTGCTTTTCCATAGTTATGTTAGTTTACCAGAGGGTATGTGGTATCGCCCAAAGTGGTTAGACTTATAGGCTTGAAGCGATGATGGCTGCGTGTTGTGAGATTGGTAGTGATGGCCCAAAGACGATAAACTTTGCAAATTGGACGGCAAAGCAGACAAGGCATGAATCTGGGAAACACATGACCACTGACCACTGTCAATGCTGCTCATTAGTATAGTGAACTCTTCCCAAAATGACCGTATTTCAGATTGGTTCCTTGCCACCAAATTCAGCCAGATCAGTCACTTGCTGGGCAGCCAAAGCATGCCAAAACCATGTGTTCAGCATTGATGAGGTCACAACATACTTGACCCATGTTTGGGAAAATCTTAGATCTCAAGATATCTCTAGGGAATACTTAAAATATCTTAAAATACCCTCTGGTTATTTAACATAGCCATAGAAAATGCCCTATAAATGGAGGTTTTAATGGGAAAATCATCCAAAATTAGCCATTTTCCATGGCTATGTTAAATAACCAGAGGGTAAATAGAAGGTACAGATTTAGATCCTAGGATCAGGGATGAACATCCAGCTAAACATACTGTAACGTCAAGGTAGGAAGTGACTGGTGACTGGTGACGGAATGTTTCTACACTGCGAATCATCCCCAAATGGCGGCCATTCATTGGCCACTTATATTTCAGGTTCGCTGAATTGGTAACGACAGATATGTAAAAGGTTTGTCTAAGATAAATGACTTTACCCTATCATAAACTTTCTTTTATCCAGATATGATAAGGTCAGTCCAAACAAGAAACTGAATTCCCATGAATTCCCATTTGTATACTCCCATGAATTCTTGTCAAGCCCCATGAAATCCCATTAAGCCCCCTGAAGTCCCATGTAACCAGCTGTCGGGCCGCCTTCCCAGATGCCCAGGTAGACATGACAGCGGTCCGAAGACCGTGACAGCCGAGGAACTCCGACAAAAAGTCGAAGAGTGGGACGGGTGTGGTTGGGGATTTCACCAGTAGGGGATGATCACAATCCAATAGGGAAATTACTATGGAATGACGGATATTGAACAATGCTCAATTGGTTTATCGAGAAAGTTTCAAGATGGTGACATTTTTTGGGTCAGGAAGAATTGTTCTTTAGTGACTCTTTGCAGCATTGGGTAGTTTTTCATGCAGGAATATTGAACCAAAATGGAAACTCAAAAAGTGTGGACTTCCAAGCAACAGAACAGATTAGTTTGGAGAATTGTCGTGTTGGGTTTTGTCTGGTTTACTCATTGACAGCAGGCTGGGCAATGAACAATGGCCCCTGGTTCCATCAGTACAGTTATCATAGGGGCTTTAAGCGCCAACGACGCGGATATGATCATATCATAATGAGTAAAAATTACTGCAAAGGCTGATTTAGCATGATATATATTCGCATATTTTGGATATTTTTGGATGGTTCATAGCTACAATTTTATTGGCCGAGCACACCTCACAAACGATGGTTAATGGCTGATATGTGCTGAACATGTCCAGCGATTAGTCGCTGCGGAGGAGTCCGGGCTGTGGGTCAAATTCCCAAATTCGACCAAAGTGAGAAATGGACACCCAATCACTCGCAACAGGGAGTGTTCAACAAGCATGTGTCAATGTAATCACTAGTAGGGAATCTATAATCAATCAAAAAGGATGATGTTCCCACGAAGTTACGATTCTGACCACATGCGGATTTGATCTGCGGAACGATAGCGAAGGAGTTGCTAAACGAAGGGAGTTTCTGGGTTAGTTTGCCTCCAGTAAACCAACATCGATACGGAAAATCGACCTTTTTTTTTGGCATTTCCAGTGGAAAGCATAATTTCCAGTGGAGCTATAGCAGTTTACTGAAGGATTATGACCTTGAAGAAACCACCAAAAAATCACATCGGACATCTGATGTAAACTCTCTGATGACTGTTGGAATCAAGGAGCATCAAAAACTGGTTCACAGTGCAAGATGTTGATTCTTGGATATGGACACTTTTCACAATTTGAGGTTCGAACTCTTCCAATTGGGACCTACACACCCTGAAAGCAGCATCTGCATCTTTTGTTCAAAGTGTTGCTGCAGGGCTCGTGAGACTGTCAGCTGTCTTTTTCGTGCTCAAAGGTGTCAAACTAAAAGAAACAACATTTTCTGCAGAATAAGCCATGGAATTTCGGGTTCGGTTTACAGGGCACACATCTTGAGGAGATGGTTGAGCCGAAGTTGAGCAAATCTATTATGATTCAGGATGCATCTTGTCCTGGTTAAAATTTCAATGTGGATCAGATGTTTAAATATCAGGACTATTCAGTGTCAGATCTTTCATTCCTGTCCTTTAACATCTAGAAAGCTATGTTAGATAACCAAATGGTAATTAGAGTTTCACTCCCAGGAATTGCCAAGAATCTTAGGTGCCACCCGCTGGACAAGTAGCCACCCGCTGCTGGACTGTGAGTTTGTCGAATTTAAAGCCCAAGATCCACTAGTTAGAATGATATCCCGTGATTCATCCATATGATACTGTGGATGGAAGAAATCCTGCAACAGTTGAGGGATGTGGCTTATCCCATTATTTACAGGGTTTCCATTATCCAAGGTGGTGCAGGATTTCTTCCATCCACAGTATGTCCAACATATACATATACATAAACGTGATATAAGGTGCAAACCAGGTTGCTCTTATCATGTGAACTCCAATGCCACAAAGCTACCATTTGGGAATGGTTGAAATCGCAGCAAAAAACATGATGATGACTTGGGGATGGTTTATGGCATTGGGTTTACCACATCATAGGTTTCCACCATAGTTTTATACGATCAACCCCAGTTAGGGATCCTCCGATTAGTGTCACCAATATTTTGTTATCATAATAATATGATATTACCTTCTGGTAAAAGAAGTTCGACCCTGCCATTCATCGGGCTTGGAAGATTAGTTTCCACTAAAAATTGGTGATTCTCAAGGTCTATGCTAATTTACCAGAGGGTACATCCCATTAGAATCCCATTAGAATCCCATTAAAATCCCATTAAAATCCCATGAAATCACCACGAAATACCCGTCATTTCTACCGCTTCCGTGAAAAAAACACGCCATGGTGCGCTGGGATGAGCTATCGCAGATAGCGTGGCTTGACGATTCGCAACCGCTGGGTGCGGAGAATCTGGTGATTTCATGGTGGTTTCATGGTGGTTTCATGGTGGTTTAACCATCAACAAATGGGGGTTTCCTAAAATGGGGGTCCCCAAAAATGGATGGTTTATAATGGAAAATCCGATCTAGAAATGGATGATTTGGGGGTACCCCTATTTTAGGAAACCTCCAAATGGGTATCTATGGCTATCTAATCTGATATATAATACTTTATACAAATGGGTTTGTCTTAAAATAGGGGATACCACCAATTATAGTCATTTAATAAGGAACATGATGATGAACCAATGATTTAGAGGTACCCTATTTTCAGACCCAAATCCCTATGGTTTAACAACGGGATCTTTCATGGAATACCCTAAAAATCTATATGTATATATGGCGGTTTCTTGAAATGGCGGATTCCCAAAACCATCGGTTTCAATACTAAGTCATGGTCTAGTGACTTGGATGATTTGGGGATCCCCCCGTTTTAAGAAACCATCACATGGCGATTTTAAGGGTCTGTGTCAATTTACGGGAGGGTAAACCTATGGTTGATAAAGAACGGTCAGGAACTTATATTGTGAATAGTTTTGCCACTCTTCTAGTGGCTTATGTTGAACAATAACAGCTTGGCTCTTATATCATAAATTATTGTCATAGTATTTTGAGTTTCTACATCTGATGTTTTATGATTATGACAACACTTGATATTTACTATGACCATTTGCTGAATTTATGATATTGGTGTTGAGAAGACCATGAATATGGCTTTAAGTTGGCTTTCGTACACCACGAATCAGTTGATCCTCCAGAAGTCCCCCCTGTTCGTAGTCCTAGTGATGTAGTGTACCCTCTGATTATGACAAACATAGCCATGGAATAGCTGGCTAATTTTGGATGATTTTCCCAGCTACAAACCTCCATTTATAGGAGATTTTCCATGGCTATGTTAAATAACCAGAGGGCAATAGTAACATGTAGCGTATTAGCGTAGAGTCAGAGTAACAAAGTAGTAGCGTAGAATAACCTTGTAGCGTAGGCCGCCCGCCTGCTGCACGCGGCGGGCCCGGCTTCATTCGAATTTAAAACGGAGCCCTTGGCCCGCGAGGGCCAGGCCTCCCAGAAGATTGGGTGGTGCGTTGCCATGAATAGCTTGTCCTGAGCCTTTTAACATTGTTAAATAGAAAATAATTTGGTTTAGAAAAGAAGACACATAATTTCATATAATTTCCTAAAAAAAATGTTCTTGGATGTTCCTGGAAGGATGGCGTCAAGACTGGTAATGTTTATCTTTATTCAAATTAGGCAACAACCGCACCAAACCATCTCGTCCCCGATTCCCATACCCAAAAATCAGCCTTTAACTTTAACAGAAAGTTACGAAACACCTATTTCAAACGAAGATAAGGTAATGTGCTTTAATTTTTGGACCATCTCAAGCAAATCTAAGAAAAGGCCAGATATTGGAAGATTCCCCAGCCTTGCTACAAGCCCTGGATGGTCAGAGCGGCAGCAATGGCCTTGGATACGACTGCAGCAGATATTAAAACATAGACATGGAAAAGTCCGTTGGTTTTTGCATGGTTTTCAAAGCATCTGACAGGGACCTTCGGTAAACATTGGCAATACTACAAGCAAACATCATATCTATATCTATATTATACCTATATCTATTTCTATTGAAAATATATTTATATATATGGACATGTGCATCACTGTAGCAATGCTGGTTTTCGCCCTGCAAGCACATACCATTTTGGATTTCACCAGCAAAAACTAATACTATTTATCTGCAAGAATTATAGCGGGTCCAGCCGGGGTGAGGGGGTGGACTTAGCAAATTAGCGGGTTGAATAAACTAATTTCGCTCGATGGGGTGATGGTTTTCGTTGACTTCGTGAGTGGTAAATGAGTCAAAAAAACTTTTGAGAAGCTGATTATTTTTTTTGTGGTAGGACTCCAACTCGAGAGGCCTTTAGGATCCTGAAACACAAGAATCAGCGCCTAAAAAGGTTTCTTTTGGTGGGGCTCAGGAGGCTTAGGGGTACTGGAAAAAGACATCAGGGCCCAGAAAGTCTTGTTGGTGGTGATGGGGGCTCAAGAGCTTCGGGATGCTGACAAAACTTTTCAGGGCCTAATTTTTTTTGGTTGGGTTGCAGACTCGAGAGGCTTTAGGGTGCTGAAACAGAAGAATCAGTACCTTTTTTTTGGTGGGGATAGAGGCTCGAGAGGCTTCAGGATGCTGAAACAAAAGAATCAGTGCCTAAAAAGTTTGTTTTGGTGGGGCTACGGGTTTAATAGGCTTTGGGATGTCAAAAAATAACGAAAAAGAACATCAGGGCCCAGAAAGTCTTTTTGGTGGTGATTGGGGCTCAAGAGTCCTGGGGATGCTGACAAAAGTTTTCAGGGCCTGAATAATTTTTGTTTTTAGTGGTGCTACGCGGTTCAAGATGCTTGTGGATGCTGATTTTGATGGTGCTAGGGGCTCAAGAGGCCTAAGAGGCTTGGGGATATTGACAGAGATCCACGGAAAGACGCTTCACATCTCCAGAGGTTCCGGCTTTTCAGAGTGGAAATCTGTTGACCAAATCTGTGTTTTTTTTAATGCAGCAACTTCCAAACCATCCCAAACGCATAGAAATGTACAGTAGATCTAAATTTGACATTTCTATGATTCTGTGGTGTTTTGTGCATCAATCCCACTGCCAGTTCTAGCCCTTTCTCCATCTTTTTTTGCGGGGTCACTCACAAAACATCACAAAACCAAAACGGTGCGTAAAACTAAAACGACTCTGGACCCAGGACTGACCCTCACGGCCTTCAAGGTGCTTGGCCGGAGGCGGGGGGGTGATTCTGTAACGACCTCACGAGGACGTCGACGTAAATTGAGGTTGGTAATTATGGATATGTAATTGTCGGGTTTATCTCAGGTTGGTGAATTACCCTCTGGTAAACTAACATAGCTATGGAAAATCACCATAGCTATGGAAAAGCAACTATAAATGGTCATTTTCAATAGCTATGTTAAATTACCAGAGGGTATGATATTTTAAATATTCTATTCAGATAGGATAGGAATTGGTGGACATAACCGTGGATGAATCCACCTATAGTTGGGAGATACAGTACGGTTCCAAAAAAAACATGATTGTTTATCCTCAGGGACAGCAACACAAAGAGATAAGTGAGTGTAGAGAACCAAACGAACAAACAGATGGGATTAAACCAACCAACTGTGGATTCAGTGGTCGAGATTCACCAGCAAAGATGAAAAACTCAATCAGAAATTGCATGTTTTTTTGTGGGTTATACCAACTGGTTTAATGGATTTGTACTCTATATGTACCATTTTTTCAAAATGCAGTACGACTTCTGGTAGTCAAAAAGAAATTTTGCACTGCCACGAGTAACTACCAGAGGGCAAATATTCTAGTCATAGACCATCACGCGCTTCATGTGATTGTGAAATGGGAAACGGGATAACAACCACGGCTCTATGGTCAATGAAAGCTCAAAAGAAGACTAAAGATGCAATCATATTGATGAGCAATGTGAGGAAGGAACAATTGTTTGATCTCCCACCAATTGCCTCTTGCGTTTTTTTAAAGGGGGGATCTATTCAGTCCAGGTTAGTCACAAATGTGTTGACAACCATCACTAGCCAAAATGTGGGTGACCAACAATTGTGACCCTAACCAAGATCGATACAAACATGGGATATTGACTTGTAGTGAGACAGTCCGCGAAAGTTGTGTATAGAAGGTTGCTTCAAGTTACCTCTCGAAGATCTGTTGTAGGGATGGGCGCCCAACAGAAACCAGACTTTCTTTCAGTAAGTGGTTGAAATATGTTGAAGACCGTACCATGGAATTTACCATAGTAAAGTGGTAAGTGGGGAAATATCCTAAGTAGTAAGTGACCTCAAGACCTTGCTCCCGAACTTTACATACTTACAGTCAGCAGCATCTCAACATGCCAAAAACTATGCCATCCATGGAATTTACCCACTGACGGTACCCCGATTTTCCCATAAGTTTCCTATGCTATACTATTGGGGTTTCCCATATAGATTCCACCAAGAATCCTCTAATATCAAACATCCCCCAGAAACCTTGGTTTCGAGGGGATTTACTCTTATTTGGGAGCATTGAGGGGTGTATAATCTTCGTTGGAAGGGATTCTTCGGTTTGTGCAGCCCATCCAAAGTTGGATTTTGAGCACCTCGGACTGGCGGATGGCCATCACTCGCTAGGGATTTAATATACCATACATACCCATTATAGGGAATCTCTAATTTTGGTCATACCCCATGTACTCCATTTTTTAAAAGAAAAACCATGAACAAATATGAAAAAATGAATATGAAAGATGGAATAAAAACTGGTTGTCGCTTCAAAACATGTGACGCCTGTCGGCCAAGAAGGTCATGGCGCCGCGACGGCGTCAGTTCTCGCACCCACAGCCTGTGTCCTTTTGGATCGACTGCAGTCGATTGGAGGGCCTAAGCCGGGAAGCTCAGCTTGGCGACATCGAAGATCAGTTGGCTGGTTACCCTCTGGAAACATCCCACAAATGGACATTTCCATGGGAATATCATGGAACATCCATCATAACTATAAGCGTATACCTGGGCATACCTGGGCTGGGTACACTTGTAGTTGCAGGTTATGCAATTATATGGAATTATGTATCACTTCTGCGGGGTTTGGCCGGGCTGGCCCCCAATTTGAGAAACAACCAGGCTTCACATTCCGGAGTTGACGTTATGGTTATTAGTTATATCCCTTCATACTGGGGTTAATCACGGTTATATTCCCATGTCATTCGTGGTTTCACCCCCCATTTTTTGCTGGAAAACACATGTTAGTGAAATTGGAAGGAGCTATAACATGTTGCAACCGACTCAATAGCGAGTTAAGTAACTCGATGGCGCGTCTAAAGTTCAATCTGTGACCATATTGTGGATTGCCTACAACCTCAACCAGCTTTGGCTGGACTTCCTAGGAATTTCATGGTGAATCGCTGGAAAATACTCAATAAATGGCATCAATTGCTGTTCAAACTTTCAAACATCCGAAATTACCGTTCATGGGAAACTCATCATATTATCGATGTTTGAACAGTAGTGTCATCAATGAGGATTGTCTGTAGAGGAACACTTTCTCTAGTCATTGGTAAATCAGGGGAAACCATGGACGTTGGATAGAAGACTCATCAATGACGAATTGCCGTCGGTGGTAATTCTTATCCTGTGCCATGTGAAATCCCAAGCTACCACGAGTTGGGTGCCCTGCCAGATGAGTGCAGTAAACCCATAAGAACCATCCCCTTTTAAGGTGAAAAAAAAAGACCCTCAGATGGTGACAGTTGCGATTGTTTATTGGGGGTTTTGCTACATTCAGAGGCTCCTACATTCAGTTTCTAGGTCAGCGCATTGCTTAGTGCAGCAGTGATGAGATGCGCCCAGTGCACCATGGTTTAAATTCCATTGATTTACCTATGAATGGCGAATTTCCAAAGCAACCGGTCAAATTGCCAGCTCGGATATTATCAATCACTTGATATTTGATGCATTGCAATTTTGATAGGAACAACCATTTTCCCTCTTGTTTGCTTGGAAAATCGACAGTTTCCATCATTGTTGATGGTTACTGTAAATGCTAATTGTGATCATACTTCACTCCATTTTTTCCATTTTTGTTGGTTAATCAACAAGTTTTCCTGATTGGTTTATTGTGAAACCTATATTTTCCCATCATTTTTGTTGGTTAAAACCGAAGGATATCATCGGAGAACCCAGGTATGGTGACAGGGAAAATCCAATGCACCTTGGTCCACACCTCAGATGGAAAAAATGCCGAGATAGGGCCGAGAGTGTGGAGAAGGAGTGCTCATTGGATTGGTTTAAGGGAAAATCTACAGGAAACCATGGATTTTCCCATTAAATATGGGGGTTTCCTGTAAATTTTCCCTTTAACCAATCCATTGAAGTGCATTTTCTTGAACCAAAAGAATGGAATTTCATAGGAAAACTATCCACTGAAATATGGGATCTGAGATGATTTAGGCATATTTAAGCAACTAAAATGGGACTGAAAAAGCAACAAACATGATGATTTCGTGGGGCTTCATGGGATAATTAAGCAAAATAGTGCATTATCCAACCCAAATTAGGGGATACTGTGTTGGACATTATGGGATCGTGCATGGGATATATATGTGAGATTTAGCGGGATTAATCATGGGGGGATTGTAATAAAAACGTAGGAATATAGTCAGCGAAGATATATAAATCTGGATATATGTGCCATTGTCAATAATGGGGATAATTGGGAACATATTATTCCGTATTAGCTTTGGGGAGAAGTGCAGGGGGAAAATGAGTGGATTTGATTACAATAGTGGGATCGATATATGCAATTGAATTGGGAATATACTGTACCTTAATGACTGAATGATAAACCTGTAGGATTATGTTTCAATATGTTTCAATGAACTGCCTGGATCTAACAGGAAAGAGAAATATTTATCCAGATACAATGAGGATACCCTTCAGAGGACGACACATGTATTTCTCACTACAGGATCTCAAAGGTCTGGTTATTTATTGGGCCAAATTGATAAACCATCTGGGGGTATCCTATTTTTAGACAAACCCATATGGGTGTGGGTCAGAATTGGGTACCCCAAAAATATTGGATAGTTAAGACTAAACATAACCTAAAATCTGTGGTTCTATGGGTCTTAAATGTTGACCCGTACCCATATCTTCCCCATTAGGCAATTGTTTTGTGGTCCAGGCTCCGAAAATTTGGAACCCCGAAATCTTTGGTTGAGCACCTCATTTTGCCATTGAAAACTCGTATTTTTGGATTATTTTGGGGGTATTCCGGGGATTCCCATTTTTAGACAAGGCAAAGAATATCCGATTAGTATTAGTATCTCATTAGTCATGAATCTTCCCATTTCAAACCAATGTTTGATGCTTATTTCCCAAATAAAAGCATCAATTTCTGCATGTCGCAGTTCACCAATAACGGAGGGTTTCACCAATTTCTAGTTTCCCTTCGCCACTTGACACCTTTCAAACCCTCCACAGTCCATGGCCCGGATGAAGAGCCTGGCTCGAAAACATGTGAACCCAAAGTTGAAGGACCTCTTATATAATCTTATATATGTATTCTGCCAATTAATTATCTATTAATATATATATATATAATATATATATATATACACATAAACACAGATAAATAGAATTTATTGGTCCAAAGCGTTGGATTCCAATTTATAGATCCCAAAACATCGCATCCACACCCTCGGCAAAGTCTCGTTGCCGGGACCACCGCCCAGATGAAGATGGGCTTCAAGATGAAAGAGATGATGGATACCATGCCGTTGGTTCCTCAGGCAATTTTTTTTGTTCGGTGAAGATCGAAAGGTGAATCTGGGATCACAACTTTGGCAGTTTGTGAAGTGGAAGCCATGGCCCATTTGTAGATGATTTGCCTATAGATGGTGATTTTGCATAGCATATGTCAAGTTGCCCAAGGGTAGTTGTATTTTTGCAGATCAAGACATTCACAGGGAACACACCTACCAGAGGGATCCAATCCCATGTTGACAGTATGATTTTGAGATTTTGGGTTCCAATCACATAGGAAAACCATGGCATTGGCCTTACAATATGATCCTCATACAGGAAATGATTGGATCCAAAGGGCAAGAAATGGGGTTGATCAGTGACGGTATATAGACAATGAAGGTATTGTGCCATGGGTATCCATATGTTGCGGGCCATATGTTGCTATGTTGCAGCACAGGCCTCACATGGATCTTGGGTAAAAGACAATACCCCCGCTTTGCAGAGTATCCAATTCTTTTTACGAAAAGAAACATGGTACGCTTGGGTGGTAATCAATTCTAATGACTCAACATCGCCATTTTCTGACAAACAGCGTATGACCGCCAAATGCTGTTTATCATCGTTTTGCCTATATTAAAATTGCATATTTATATAGTACTTACATATAAATACACCATTCCCAGATAAACTATTTGCTGAAACTGCCAGATGTCCATAGCGAATTTCCCCAGGTTGCACCACTTGGCGGGGTCCGCCACAGCTTTTCACATCTTTGAGGTTCGATCAGAACTGCGAATCCCTCTACTTCGCCTGGGACCTTGGGCAAAATCCTGCGGCGATGTCTCCATTTACCATGTGCATTGACAAAAGCCCCACCGTTTACTATTCATTCTGGATAAGACTTGGTTGGGGAGGTAAATGAATCACTTTCGAGAACAACACCCGGCCGAAGAAACTACATTTGTTGCAAGGTACTGTTATCCAAGATTAGCCGTGCGCTTCACAACAATTTGCCATCAATCTTACTAGCCACATTGATCCATTTCGCATCTATACCACCAAGCACCACTTCTCAAGAGCTTAAAAAGGTACCACCTATCCAAGATTCATAGAAATTCACCACCGTTTCCAAAGTTATTATTGGGCCATCCCCAGCTCCAACATGTTCCAACTCCACGCAACTCGCCCAGATCTTGGATCGTGAGAAACGCCAGTGGTACAAATGCTGCCGCCAGTTCTCCCCGAAGTTTAAATGTCTCTTGGCTGTGCACGGTGGGACGGATCTGCTGGGCCTGGTGCGCTGACCTTTGGAGATCCACAGCTTTGGTGATGTCGTGTGGATATTTTCAACATGTCTTTCTACCGAAAATCAAGAAGAACTGATATGTTGATATTTGTATATTTTTTAAGTTTTTTCCCACTCTTGTTATCTTTGGTTGTTCTTTCCACACAAAACAAACTCCCAGAGGGGATCTGAATATATTGTAGCACCTTGTGGCCAACACGAATTGCTTTCTTGTTGAGACTACCAATATTGAACATTCCTTTGTAGATTGCTAAATTTGTGGATTTGTTTTATGCATAATGTGTCTGATAGATTACATTCCATGATATTTCGTGAAACCTGAGAATAGGTTTAAGGTTATTTGTAACCATTTGACATAATATGTATACCAAATAGGACCAATCGACAAATATTCCTAATGTCATCAACATCAATTTTACCTTTAGAGACATATAGGAATATGAATATGTAAAAGCATATTGATATTAAGTGATTAGAATAGTATCTATAGGAATATTTAGTAATCCTCTAACATCAATTAATATGCCAAAACCTTTAGAGGATTACCAAACCAACAAGTTGCCGCATCGTCCAGGCATTGAAGTACAACCGACCGGCTGGTGCGGGCACTTAATCTGGGATTTGTTCTATGTTACATGGGATATTTGAAGGATATTTGGAGGGAATATAGCTAGCCAACTTGATATGATCTTTGGGTTTGTCGTCCATCTAAACCATGTTTAGCTTTTGACCGTTTCTTTTAGCTGTACATGGAATAGTTGATCCACATCAAAGAAGAACTATATGATCGGCCATGGAATGGGTTCCACTGACTCATTGGTTCACTACGGATACCACCAAGAATACACACAATTTAAGAGGGTAGACATCAACGGAAGGCCGCCCCCACAACTAGCAAAAATGAGTACTGGTTGTTGGTTTCAATTAAGTTGTTTCAGTTCAATGCTTAGTTGAAACTGCCATATGTAGTTCATCAACACCAATCAGAAAGGACTCAGAATGGATGTTTACAAAACTCCTCCAAGCTGGTACCGTAAGAAAATCGAGGACAAGCGTTTTGACCGTAGGAATAGACGACCCACAGAACAACACATTGCAATAGGGGACCGGGGATATGCCTGGCCAATACGGCTGGCCAGTTCACCGCGAGGATTCGAATGGAATTTCTAAGATGTAATGACTTAACAACAACGGTAAGAAAGGATCAAGACCTTGTTAGCCGAGATCCACAATGTTTCGAACATATTTGTACTCCAAAATCAGATGAGATTTAGAAATCGCCCATTTTCCAGGCCCCATGTCCTTGGCCATCGCTCGGATGCCGGAGGTACTCGCAAAGGAACGAGTTCGGCGTGTCGATGCCCTTCAACCACGAGGATGTGCCTTTGTCGGACGGGAGATGGTGGATTTCACTAGCAGAAATGGGGAGATGTCATACCCGCCACGGTGTCATCCAACATGGCTATAGCTGTGAAATCCCTCATAAATGGAGGGTTTTAATGGGAAAATCATCAAACGAAATGATGGATTTCCTGGATTTCCCAGCAAGACATGTTTGATTACAGAAGGGTGCAATGAACAGAAATGATGAGTTTGGGATTTTGGAAATTTGACATAGACCAGGTGATCATGACTGTACAGTTTGCCAACTGTCGAGTAACGAAAAATGGATGAGGCAGCACATTGTGATGGCCTACATCTTCATCTTCCTTCATTGAAGGCTCTACAGATTGTCCACTTACTGTATCCGCCAACCAACCACTACAAACAGCCAGCTGCTGCAAAACTGAGTGGTTATCACATATGTTAATCATATGTTGTTATCATATTCATCAATTCGTTGAAATCATGTTCACTTCAACAACAAGTCCAAATGGCTATCACAAGACACATGTTTTTTGATGGCTGCCTCAACCACCCCGAGGCGCAGATGTGTTTCCGAGAGAAGTACTCCTGGGACCAAAACTGCGCCTCGGCATGCAACGCTTCAGGTGGATGTACCATGTCTAATTGGAATGATCAGTGCTGTGGGGAACGGTACACTGTGGACCTATAGTACTTGATAAGGCTGACGTTACATAGCAAGTATTTCGCAGTTGGTAAAAAAGACTCATTCATCATGAATTCTCAGCGAATAGATAGGTGGTATAGTTCACATTGTTTACCAGTTGTGTCCCACCTCCTCACAGTTAATTATGACATCAGTTTCCTGCTGTGTGGGATAGGGTGCAGAGTACCAGCAATCCTGGCTAGAGCCTGGGAGGTGACAGAGCCATGAAACTCAATAGGCGGCTAGGAATCCAGCAGGAAAATAATCTTCCATGCACTAACATGGTGCGGCTTTCGAGTCGATTCTGGTGGTTTGTACCATCAGATTCCTATTCCTGTCACGCATTTACGATTGGTAGATATTCAACGAATGTGTCTGGGAAATTTGAAATGAAAGATGAAAGAAAAGTGTATTCTTGGCTGCAGTCACCAGTTTTTGATGCCCAAAAACAACAGGAATCTTCCCATTTTTTGAAGTTGTGCAATTGCTTCCAGCAATGGCATCTTTCCGGAAGTCCAGCAGCTGGTGCGTCCTGTGCTGCTTGGCTTTCTTCCTGTGGCGTTCCGCATTTGTTGTGGGAGGTGGCAGTTGGACACCCCTGAGTGCAACACATGGAAGGACGCCGCGATGCTTGTTGAGGGCGAACATCCCAAGTCACGACTTCGGCTTCAGCTTCTGAAGTTTTGGAAACGCTGAGCCAGGAACGTGACAATCCAGGATTGAATTTGATGAATGTAGCAGCTGCTTGGGACGCACTTGCCAATTTTGGGCAGACAGTGCCAGCAGTGGTAAGGAAGGTGGAGAAGGATCCCCTCATGGACGAGGTGCAACCATATTCTGGGCCTCAGCAAAGCTTACACAGGGAGGCTTGCTTAGACAACACCTGGCAAAAGCGCAGGAGAGCCTCAATGAAATAGCTGGTTGCCACAACCACCTTATTCAATGCATTCCAAGAAGCAAGCTACGTTGAGGACCAATGGTTTCTCGAGCCCGTTCTTTACTTGTTTACTGGGAAGGGACAGGCTGGAGAAACCATTGGTCCTAAACGTAGCTTGCTTCTTGGAAGGCAACCAGCTATTTCATGAGTGCGAAGGATGTTGCAAGGGTCATTTGGCCCTCGGCAGAGTTGAAGCTTCCACCGGCCGCTCTGCAGCTAAACTGGGAAACAGGTCACTCGAGCTTTTGGGATGCTATGGCTGAGGTGTTGCCTGAACCGATTCAACACATGAATGAGCAAGCTGTTTCAAACAGCGTTTGGGCTGTTGCAAAGCTGCCAAGAGAGGCTTCAAGAAGCTTGTTACCAGTGGTTGCGCAGCTATCAGAGCAAGCAAGTAAGGTGAGACATAGCATGAAACCACACAGCATCGCCAACGTATTTTATATTTTATGCCACAGCTTTGCTCCGAAACGAAAAAAAGATAGTTGCGAGTCTTTTGAAGCTGGTTCCTATTCTCATTGATCATTTACTTCATTCAGAAGATTTGATAAGGGACATGAAGTCCCAAGATTTGGACAACTCCCTTTGGTCGGCACAAAAGCTCCAAAGCCTTGTGCCAGAAACACAAGAACTGATCCCCGTACTTGGCCAGAGGATTCAGAGCATTGTTCCTCAGATGATCGAACAATCGGTCTCCAGCACCTTGTTGTCGATTGGGCAACTGCCGGAACATTTTCAGGTGTTGCGAAGCTCGGTAGCTACATTGGCACGCAGGATGTTATCCTTGCTAGGTGGTGCTCGCTTGCGTGAGGTCTCAAATGCCTGCTGGGGCCTTGCGCTTTGCGAACATGCCGATGCTAGTCGGATCATTTAGCAAACCTGGTTGTCAGCACTTTCTTTGATATATTCATAGCTTGATATGCCTTTCAACTTTCAACCACATCGCGAGATTCTTTGCTAATTATGTTATTATTGCCAGAATCAACCAAAGAACTATAACAATCTGTTGTATTCCTACCACTGCTGTCCCAAGAACAACCAACAGCAGAGGACCATGACTTCATGGTGGCCGTCACTAAGAAGATCCGACTGGGCGCCGGCTGACACCCAAGGAGGTGGATTTCAACCTGCCGCCGATTTTGACGCCGCTGGCACGACTGAATCTTCGAGGCTCAGTCATGGCCTTAATGTGGGTTTTCCAAGTGGGTGGAAGTGACAATTGCCGGCCTCACCAGCAGGAGGCTTAGATCCCAAATGATGCTATAGCATGCTATAGCATATATTAGCTGATTGGTTTTCCACGTGTTTCTTGCTGACTTGATGCCTTCGGAATCTTTTGGGGTGTTCCAGTCATGAACGACCCTTTCCAACAAAAATCGTTGATCGTCATGAATCGTTGCTGGCTTGCGGTTTCAGATACGTTTGTTTTCATTTTTTCATCGAACTGGAATTCTGAACAGAATCAGAGAGGTGAAAAATATGCTTAAACATCAGCCGCTTCGTGTCACCCCTTGGGGCAGGGCACCCAGATTTTCTCGGCTTCGCATCCGAAAAGCTGCGACCCATGCTGAAGAGGATGAACCCTTGGGGGCTCTGTGCGGTGTCATGGTCCTATGCGCACCGTGGCTTCACATGGCTGGGACTGGTGGAATCCAGGATCAGCGATCTGACAACAGAGTCTTGAGGAAAAGTGTGCATGGCCAGTAAGTGGCTATAAAGATTCCGAAACCCCACTAATTTCACGTACACCGTTTGCAAAGCATCAATTTCAAACCATTTGGCCATCCACCAATTAGTTATGAGGCCCCCCTTAACCCAAGCCCCACTGAGCCACTGCCCTGAGGCAGCTGGATCAAACGAGCGCCTTGGACCGGCAACGACATGTGATGGATGTTGTCGGTGTCGATACCAAGCATGAATTGTTAGTTTTGAGGTATGGTAACATCAAATGAACAATATCTCTATGAGTCTATGAGTATATATGTATATGGTTTGAGCAGTTAAACATGATCAAACTATGTCAGAATGACAGGCCCCCCATGTTTGCTGGTCCTTGGACACTCAGGTACCCCCCGTCTTGCCACAAAGATTCGCAGACTTCCGCGGAGCAGTTGAACAACAAGTGACTGCACGCAGATTCTCTCCGCAACAGGTGGAACATAGCCGGTTGGGCCCAGAGCAGTGGTACCGGCGGCCGAGAAGTCGGTGATCTTTGCAACGAAGATGAGACCAGTGCAGTGAGGCTATGAAAGTTGAGATGTTTGATTGGAACTGAGAAATCCAAGTGGCAGCTTGAAAAGGCGCAATCATTGCCCCTTTTTTAAGCTTGGTTTTGTTGATGATTATGATTGTTTGAAGTTCAACTCAACCCAATGCCTAGACATTTTGAGTATAGTCCAGAGGAATAGAAATAAGGCAAAGTCGTGAAAGATGTTATCGCTCCAGAAGTGAATCTGTCATGGAGCACCAGCATGGGACATGAACGTTTTTCCCACTGTTGCATCTGCCGTCAGCGCTTTTGAAAAAAAGTGATCTGTGAAGAGCTTGGGCATTGGGGGTTCGAATTGGAATTCTCCCCAAATGGCGGACTGATAAGTCGCGAAGCTTGGATACCTACCAAATCTACCCAAATCTGCAAAACCATTTGGACATGTTTGAATTGGCATTGAGTTGGATTTTTCTTCCAACTTGCCGCAGAAACCTAGTTGTGGCCCATTTGGAAGGGTATGCTCCGAGAATTGCAATGATTTGGGCGTATTTTTTTGGGTGACTATTACATTCATTTACCATTTATTTGCCCATTATAGCCCCATGGTAGCTGGGGTTGAAAGGGGACACTGGATGTGGATATGATATGGCATGATTACAAACAATGATAAACCGAACTATCGAACTTAACTTGTGAATCCCCGAGTTTGTGTTGGTTCAATCACCATTTTCCCTCGATTTTTGATGGTTAAATGACCATTTTTCATTGCATTCCCTGGAACACCACATAGCACGAAGGTCCCCTGTTCTACTGTGACAACGTCAAAGAGAACTGCCCGGGACTCGTGGTTTTGTCGTGGCGTTCCATGTTTTGTCGTGGTGGATAGCTGTGATCTCAATATCATAGTGCTTTATCGTGGTTGATAATGGTTAGTAATGGTTGAATTCAAAGATATTAATGATATTAATAGTGGCTAGTAGCTGTTAATAATGGCCCTACGATATAGTGAATAAATGGGATGTTCAGGACCCTAAACTAGAGTTACTATATCATATAAAGCCAGAGACCTTGGGGACATATCTCCTTACGATTTATGGTGGGTACCTCCAATTTAGGTACTGTACCTGAAATGGCCAATATAGTGAGCATATAGTGGGATATATAATATAATGGGAAAATGATGAATATAGTATGGTAATTTACTATAAATATGAAGAACATGTATGAACTACAATTACAACAAACAGCAATATCATGGGGATACACTTGGACTGGAATCATTGGGAATATCAGGGAATATCATACATAGATGTATATAGTGGGCATAGAATGCACATAGTGGTCCCACAATCATGTTCTCAATCTATACCGGGGATTTCGTGGGGGATTCAACAACAGTAACGGAAATGAGATATGGAATACTCATGATTTGAACTATAGTAGGAATGATGGTATTGTTTATCTGGACAGAATATACGGCCAACTCTTCAGACTAATTGGGTATGGCAATGTGGGACTGGGACTATGGGACAATGTTTAGGAAATTGGATATAAGACCCAGATTTCAAGCACCCATTCGGTTGGAATATAAGAGTATGTCTAGCAAAATATAGGATTGTCACCCAGCAATCATGAGGGTACTACTCAACAATAGTGGTGTATAGTGAACGATTCAGGGCCACTAGCCATATTGATGCCATGAGCACGCATATGTATCATACGCCATCTATCTTAAATTGCCAGCTATTTGACCCATTGTCTGTAAATGACCCCAGGAATCCGCACATGCACAGATGTACAGGTCGACCAAAGAATAAATCACAGAGTGAGAGTATAGATATGGAACATCCACCCTTTTATATAATTATATATATATATACGATATACATATATACACACAGGTTTACTATATTGGCACCCAGGAATTTTAATAAACATTGGGAAAACATGGTATTGCAAAATGAAAAAATGGTCGCCGTCGCCGCAAACTACTTTTTAAAGTAGTTCTGACTGACTACAGATATCTTTTTTCTCCCATTTCTTCGAAGTCCAGTTGGCTAAAACCTTTTCATTACTCGATTTTTTATTAAGAAGATTCCATTATGCATTGGTTCTGTCCCCATTCTCTCACATTGTAACTGGAGAAAAATTGCCTTGCCGGTGATTACATCGCCCTTTTGGTGAAGTTTCAGCATTCCCAATTTTCCGTTCCTGCAAATGGGGTATTCTTAAGTCATGGGGGATCCCAAAAACCATGAGTTTCAATACTAGACTGATCAGATTTTGGATGATTTGGGGGTACCCCATGACTTTGGGAACCCCCACAATGACATCTTCCCCGAGTTCAAAGCTGTTTCTGGCGGTACACGAAGGTGTGACGGTGGGAGATATGGGCAAAGATGCCAGCTGGTTGGTGCCGCCCAAACCGAAGGCGCGGGGTTCAGGGGGTTCGATGGCTGTCAGGTGGATGGAAACATCTATAGTTGATCTTGTGGAGAAGTAAGGATAAATGACAAGTTCATATAATATAGTGGTATTATGTGGTATTTGGATAGTATATGATAGTATCAATTGTCAATAGTTCGTGGCTAGCCTGGCGCTTATGGATATAATGATTATTAAAGAATACATCATAGAAGTTCTCCGAACAGGGTTCATGCAAGAGTGAAGTGAGCCGAACACCCGTGTTTTCCGCTCAAGCCTTTTGGGATGAATAGTCTCTTACTGAGTAGTTGGCATCGGGGCCTCCTCGTTTGCCATTGGCTGGTGGGTGAGATCTGTTGTCGTTGCTGAAGACAGTTCTTGCCCTGCCTGTGCCGTGACCTGCGGATCCCTTACTTGCCCTACTATGCATTGCGCTTCAAATAGCATCGATCTCACCGCATCCCTGGTCTCATTTGTGATTCTTACTATCGTTGTGCTCCTGGGTCTTGGGTGTGCTTGGAAGTGGGGTGACAGTGACCTGTCCAAAGGCGCCGTGAAGAGTGCGTTGGTGGATGGCCGCAGGACCTCCCTCGGGCCCGCTGCCTCCTGGCGGCCTTTGGCGGGGTGATCAAGTCTCGGTGTTCTACGACGATCCTTCAGAGACTCAATGGCACGCGCGCATTCTCCTGGCCTTGATCGATGCAGATCACCGGATCATCCTGACGCCAGAGGGCGACATCTATGCCGAACAGATCAGCTCAGCTTCTCCAGACCTGTTGGCTTGGAGGCCTCTAGACCCAAATGGAGCTTTGCCGTATGGGATTCAAGCTGGTGAAGAGCGGCTTCGTCGAGGTCTGGTGGCTCCTCCAGCGGGCATTCCTCCGGTTGCTGGGGCTGCCGCTGAGGACCAAGTAAGACTTGGAGAGCAAGTAAGACCCGGTTATGCCATTTAGAGCCATTTGTAGCCTAGGGACAAAAAAAGATATCTGTAAGATGAACCAGTTATAAACTTGTTGTTCCAATTATAACCAGCTAACGGTTCAGTTCACGTATTGGCTAGTATACTACTGATATCAGGTGTTACACTAGCTATACCCATTGCTGCTAAATCCAATGCCATTTTGCCATTGACAGCTCCACTGGGGGATGGTTTTCTCATAGACGGTGAACCAAAAGCGGTGGCAGGGGCCATGGAGGTTTGATGTAGTTAGTGGAGCTGTCATTAATCTATACTTAAAATCTACCCGTTCAGTTTTACCCCTCTATTGGTGCATTACCCATGGGGTAAATTAAACATGTGAACATTTTCCCGTTTAATTTGTGAATCTATAATCCTTTCCCTCTTTTACTTAACGTACCCCAAATACTAAAAACTAGGGTCCATCTCCAATTTTGGGAAATTTGTGGTTGGCCAATTTGACTTTTAATGGATCCCCTTTAGAAAACAATTTAAAAATAAACCTATCATTTGTGGGTTTTACCCCCTAATACTAAAAACTAGTTCACCCCGGGGTGCTTAGTATTAGGGTCCCCTGAATCCAAGTAGTTTTTAATTGCGTTTTAAATTGAGATTAATTGATTTTGAAATCGAGAAAAATAGTTTTTAATATTAAGGTCTGGCGCTTACTATTAGGGGTCCGCTTCGAAATCCAATTTTTTGCAACGTGTTAATTGCGTTTTAAATTGAGATTTAATTGATTTTGAAATCGAGAAAAATAGTTTTTAATATTAAGGTCTAGCGCTTACTATTAGGGTCCCCCTAATAANTTTAAATTGAGATTTAATTGATTTTGAAATCGAGAAAAATAGTTTTTAATATTAAGGTCTAGCGCTTACTATTAGGGTCCCCCTAATAATAAATACCCCTCTAGTACTAAAAACTACCCGGGGTGTATAGTATTAGGGGGGGGTTTAGTATTAGGGGGAACGGATTAGTTTTTCATTTGGTAAACCATTTTTCACCATCATTATATAACCACTATTCACTTAGATTATGAACCATTATTGCGCATTGTTACCAATTATTAACCATTTTCACCATTGATAACCATTACATACCATTACCAACAATTTATGAACCTTTAAATCATCCATCTTTCATGACAGCCATTTCGATGTTTCTGTTTTGATGCCGTCAGGGAAAGTTGTCGATGTTGGACAAGGTCAAGGGCTTCATCGCGGGGATGCACATGCCCGGGGTCCAGGCGAGCGATGGTGCCATGACGTGGTGGCGGCTATTGTGCTGCTGGTGGTAGGAGCTGTGGAAGCGGGGAATCATCCCAAAAAAGATGACGAAGAATGGGGATACCCTCTGGTAAACTAACAGTTTACTTTTGAAAATGGTTATTTATAGTGGTGTTTCCCACTAAAAATGGTGATTTTCCATAGTTATGTTAGTTTTACCATAGGGTAATGGGGATATGGGTTTGTCTGAAAATAGGGTGTACCCTTCAAAAGGCTATCTAGATAATTAGGGGTACCAATTTTCAGACGAACCCATATGGGGATGGGTCAAAAGCATTTATTACCATATCACTAAGGGAATAAACATCCAGAAATCAGCTGTTTTGGGGTACCTAGGGTACCAATGTTTTGACCCATAACCATTTGGCTATGGATCAAAACCTAATACATGATGGGAATGTCATGGGACCATAATCATATATAATCATGCAAATGATAATATCATGAGAATATAATGGGGATACACTCGGAATATGAGCAACACAATGGAATACGATGGGAATAGACTGGGTATATTAATAATGAGTAATTACTAAGAATGAACATATTTGTTGATTTCACAGGAATCATCCCATGGCAAGATTTTTCGAACTATGTTTTCCGTGATATTTGTTTATCCCAAGATTTCCTTTTTTTTGCTCGGGAAAAAGGATGGCGATTAACATGGATGATGTATCCAGCAGGATTATGTTCATGTTGAAAATTATCATCCATTCTTAAAGGAAAACCATCCATGTTTATGATATCATTTTCAAAAATCATTGTTTTCATGACAAAGAAGGATTGTCATGAAGGATTAACCATTGACAACCACTGTTAACAGCTATTGACCAGTACTAACAATGATTAGAAACCTGGACATGGAAGATTTATCCACACGGATGGGATCCCAAAAAACACATTCTGCGTCGTCCAGGTCTTCCACTTGGAGATGCCGGAGCAGCTGCTGACACTGCAGGCCGAAATTTGCCAGTCTATGCCATTCGGTTTTCTGGGCAGATGATTTTTGGGGTTAACCTATATATCTAATATATATACGATATAATATATTTATATATATATATATTCATAATTTCATAGAATTTTCGAAATATTTACAAATAGTTGATTTCTATTGATAGATTATGAATGATATGTTTTTGTTGATATTGCCTTGTTGATTTTAAGCAGTTGAATGGCACCGTGGCTGCTCAAGACGGATGGTATCTTTTGTTGAGGTGATAGGTTTTGTGACCCAGGCTGCCAGAACCAACGTNTGATTTTAAGCAGTTGAATGGCACCGTGGCTGCTCAAGACGGATGGTATCTTTTGTTGAGGTGATAGGTTTTGTGACCCAGGCTGCCAGAACCAACGTCTACGGACTTGCCTGTCCATTCTACTGTGTTCAACCAGGTCTAGGTGGCTTGATCTCTGCTTTCCTCCTTGGGCTTGGACTTGGATTTGCCCTTGCTTCATACCTAGCCTGGTATCTCTTTTGCTGGCATTTCCCCCGTGGTTCCGTCCCGGGTCCTTCAGGAGGTCCTCCTCCCAATCACAGGTGGCAGAGCTTGATCAGGTATTTGGATGAGCCATCAGGCAACCAGCAACGACGACGAGGTCATTGAGTTGTCTTGCAAGCTCCGCAGGCTCCAAATCACAGTCAAGGGGCCTGCTTCAGAGGCTACTGAGTTCCTGGGTCAAATCACCACAGGATCCCTTGCTGGCCATCGGGCCCCTTCGAGCACATCAGATCGATCTTTTGAGGTGGTCAGCAGTGCGGCATCAGAAGTTGTCACTCAGAGGCCTCCAGAACATCGGCATCAGATTGCTGCTAGTTTTGATAGCTGTCCAGGTCGTTTGTTGGAGTTGGCTACTCGTTTTCCAGGTGGCCGTCACAACAGCTGCAGCATCTCTGCTGAGGGCAGGATTGAGAGAGCGTGGGTGGCTGGTCAGTGGGCACGGGCTGTGCTTGATTCTCGTGTGGGCTCTCCTTGTCGGACCCCACCTATTGAGCTCCGNGGGCAGGATTGAGAGAGCGTGGGTGGCTGGTCAGTGGGCACGGGCTGTGCTTGATTCTCGTGTGGGCTCTCCTTGTCGGACCCCACCTATTGAGCTCCGTTCCAGATTCTACGCAGTTGCCAGGTGTGACGGGTTGGATCAGCCAACCATTTTCAAATCCTCTCAGTCCCACTGGCGAGTCATTGGCAGCTTGGAGTCATCCAATTCAGTCTCCCAGAGCTTCCCCTCCGAGCTTGAAGCTCGAGTCTACTTGGAGGCAGCCGGTTTCCGTGATCCTCAGATCAGGCCCTGATGGCATCTACTCCAACAGATGTCGAAAAGCTCAACATGGAGTTGTTGGTCACCATTGCGCAAGACATAGAGCCCTATGTGATCCAATGGCCTTCTCAGGTGGAGGTAGACGGAGCCTTGGAGATCAGTGTGTTGGTCGCTATGAAACGCCCGGATGGCGTGTTGTTGGTTTTCCCAAGCGATGCTCTACCAGCGGACGAAGTCGCCGCTNTTGGAGATCAGTGTGTTGGTCGCTATGAAACGCCCGGATGGCGTGTTGTTGGTTTTCCCAAGCGATGCTCTACCAGCGGACGAAGTCGCCGCTGGCAGGCAACATGGGGGAGGTCTTCTTGGGCCATCAGCAGAATTCGAAGTTCCGTCAGTGATTGTCGAGGGCGGTGTTATGTCTCCCACAGGAGATACAGTCAAGGTGTTGGTGGTGGACTGTTTGGCAGATGTGGTAGAAATCATGAGGCTTCCCCAACATTTCGAAGACATTGCCTACAACTTCGACCCAGAGTCAGAGTATGCCGTNATCCTGCAGAAGGTTTGGCTTTCTATACCGCCGACGAGAGGCCAGAAGAAGAGGAAACAATGCAGACTCCGCCCAGAAGGCGGCCTCAAGGAAAAGCAGTTCCTGGGGGTCTTCCAAAGCAGAAACCCGAGAAGTCCAAGCGGGTTACCACTGCCAGTCTGGCAGCATCCATGGAAGTCCTCATGCAACAGCTTCCTACTATGGCAACTCAGTTGGCGGAGATTTCAGAGAAGCAAAGAAAGCTGGAGAATCAGATCAATGCCCCAATNCATGGAAGTCCTCATGCAACAGCTTCCTACTATGGCAACTCAGTTGGCGGAGATTTCAGAGAAGCAAAGAAAGCTGGAGAATCAGATCAATGCCCCAATCTCAGCTTCCTGCCCTGCCTTAGCACAACCTCTTTCTCATGTGGTCCCGGCACGAGCTTCGGTGCCTTTGGATGTGGCCAATCATGTGGCCCCACCACCAAGAACCATGGCGATGCCGAGCCCTGGTATCTTGCGCTCCCCTGGGATGCACCAGCCTCAGGAGCTTGCGGCATTGGAGCAGNCCCCACCACCAAGAACCATGGCGATGCCGAGCCCTGGTATCTTGCGCTCCCCTGGGATGCACCAGCCTCAGGAGCTTGCGGCATTGGAGCAGGAAAAGTTTTCATCACAACTCCCTCCAGAAGGACACCCATTGGCCCAGGCAGTACTGGCACAGTCTCAAGCTCTCACCAATCTGGTGAGTCAGATAGCAACGAGCTCGGCCGACCCTATGCTGGACTTAGCCGGGGTCTCATCCACTGGAACAAGAGGATCTACAGGCCGTGCGAAGCTCCNTGGTGAGTCAGATAGCAACGAGCTCGGCCGACCCTATGCTGGACTTAGCCGGGGTCTCATCCACTGGAACAAGAGGATCTACAGGCCGTGCGAAGCTCCAAGCAGAACTGGCAAGCCAGAGAGGCTCGTTCTTCGCCTCAGTCATGCAATCCATGTCCCGCAGAATGAATCCCACATTGCCGGCATCTTCCAACCCTGTGGATCTCATGCAGCAGGGAGTTTGTGGCACAAAGTATTTGGAACGTTTTGGAGGATATGCTCGGCACAGGGATCTTGGACAGATCCAATACCAAGTTATGCAGATCCTGGACTATTTGCAAGTGGAGAACGTTCA
>BGPT01000985.1:200967-225713 GCA_003297045.1 Symbiodinium sp. clade C Y103 | reverse complement strand
TTAATCACCTTCACCCCTTCGGCGAACGCAGACGGCCACGGAGGGCGCTCTCGATCCTAGGCCGCGAAATTGCTCTCCCGAAGGCGCAAAGGCATGAGAACAGCTTCTTCGAAGGCGCTGTAGGAAAGAGGTCTGTGCAAGCTTCCAGGGATCCCGCGGCTTATCACCAAGCGCCCAACTGCGAACCCCTTCCCGATTTGTTCCGCCTAAGACCCAGTGCGCGCGAAGCTCACAGGGCTACCAGTGCCTTTCATGCTGGGTCTCAAGCAGAACAAAAAGTGAATGCCAAAGTAACCAACCAGCCACTTGCAACGGCAAGCATATTCTCATCCATGTTTAAGTAGAGCAAGAAAATCAAGACAATTCAGACGGACAAAAATCAACGTATCAAATTTAATTTCAAAAAATATACAAATATTCTTAATAAATACTATCAAAAAATAAAAAACAAATTTTCATATCAATCTTTTCTATTAATAGCATTATATTCTTGAATATTAAAACACGCACGGCCACCACCATCGCCATCAACAACAGGACAGGACAACGATGTATCCTTGTCACAACCTATCCTTATCCTATTGTCCTGTTGTCTATTGTCTGCTTGTTTCATCGCAGTGATTCCGACCTATCGTCATCTTGATAACCCGGCCGTTATGCTGCTGTCTGCTTGTTATTTTTCTGCGCTGTTTTCTCATTGTTCTGTTGCCCGGTTGTCTCAGTATCTTGTTGAACCTCTGTATACTTGATGGTCGCTCAATACTTCTTGGCCTGTGGGTTCCTTGTTTTGTTGTCCAGTTGCCTTGGTGCCCTGTAGTGCCTCCTTGGTATCCTGCTATTACCATGTCGTGTCACTCGATTGTCTAGTCAACTCTCCTTGGCCTGTACGCTTGCCTGCTTTTTCTTGTCTTTTCTAATTGCTGTTGTCATAACCTATGATTGGGCTGTGCTATCGTGTTGTGGCATATTCCGAAAAAGGTGTGACTGTTGGGTTTCAATCTCTGGGTCTGGGAGTGGTGATTTGACTTTTGCCAAGGCCAAAAACCGGAACGGAGTCCTGGAACCCTGGAGGCTTCGAACCTTGGAACCCTTACTGCTGTCAGGTTGCAAGGCTAGGTTAATCTTGCTATCGCCCCGCAAATGCAAATGCAATCCAAATGTTATCGCCCCCGCAAAACACGGATTTTCGCCAAAATTTTAACGCCGCTCTCTTTCCGTCAAGAACAGGACCGCCCAGAAACAGCCAAAGAGAGCTAATGCACCGATTCACCGCCAAGCAAGGAAAGGCACACATACAAATGTTTTGGAAAATCCGGCAAACGCATTCTCTTCGCAGCTTCCCACCACGAATCTTTTGTCGATAGCAAATCCGGAAAATTCCGGGATCTTGGGTTCTGGGGCTGAACTGTCAAATCACCTCAATGTGTAGAATAACAGATCCGTTGGACCCAAAAGCGCATCCACAATGAATTGTCCGCTGGTATTGTGACCTGTGATAATAATGTATCCGTAATTGATCACCCCAAAAATATATGCGCGCAATACTATGTATGGACTTGGGTTCTGTTTTTTTTCAAAACGTTTCGAATAATTAGTGATTGTCTATTTTTCATCTATGTTCCCAATTTCCAAGATTCAAATGTCCAAATTCATTAATTATAAATCTTCTTATACCATCTTATACCCATTATTCATTGCCTTCCAAATGATATTTGCGGTATTTTTTGCGATAGTTATCGGAAAAATCGATTTATAAAATATGTTCAAATAATCTTCAGCTTCGTCAGGATGAGGTACGAGCCAAACGCAAAGGCCGTGAGGAATGTGGTAAGGCCAAAATACCCGATAATCATGAATGGCGTGTATTCGCCTCAAAGCCAGTTTGCTTCAAGCAACGAATCAAGGAGTAAATATCTAGGTGAAACTGCTTTATAGTAAAGATTTTACATGACTTTTATGCATGATAAATTGCTGTATTGCTCACATCGACTGACTACAGACTTTGTTCCCAAATGCTACAAGTTAGCTCACTAAATATCCAACTTGCATCAAACAGCCCTGGCCTGTCATGTTGTAGTTCAAGTACTCATCTGCTGCTCCGGCTGGCAAGGCGGTGGATGCAGCAGCCACTGCAGCAGCCGTGGATGCCCGAAGTGCTGGAGCGCTGGAAGGCGCTGCTGTTGGCACAAATGCCTTCAGCGCTGCAAAGGTGGAGACCGCCAGCCTAGGACTGCAAGAATATTTGAATATACTATTTTAATGATTTTTAATGGATGAGGAGCACGGTAGGAGAAATTGAAGCCACTTCTCGAATATTTAAGTTATGGGGATATGAGGCCGCTCCAATGAACACCATGGAAACTGAACCACACCAGCAAGTCTAAAACATGAACAACGTAGCAAAGAAAACACGCGGAGCATGAGCCAAGCTGCACAAGAGAAGTCAGAAGGGCCGAGCGCGCGCGGAGCACCATGTCTCTGATCAAATTGCTATGCGGGCCTTTTCACTGCCAATGAGCCAAAACTCCATGGACATGTTAATGCGAAAGGGAACTCTGAATGCACTTTCTGTGAGAGTATTGTTTTTAAGGGAGACTGAGCACAAAGATGGGATTGAGATGATTGAGGTAAACATACAAGGATCAAAACAAGGCTTTTGGCAAGAAACCAAGAGGCCAGAAAATGCGCAGTGTTGGCAAATCTCTGGGTACTGAACTGGCAATGTTGCATTTAGCTGCCGCACTTTTACCATGGGCGGCACTCAGCGGACTCAGCGGCAAAAGTCTGCACTATGCAGGCGCTTTTGGTGCCCAGAAAAGACTTGAACGCAGTTGCCCGAGATACTCCACAAACGAGCCTGGATGGTTCGTGCACAGGATGCATTGACATTTTGAGCAAGAAACAGCATATATAGCGAAAAGCACGAAGGTCTCATACACAATGCATGACACTGCATTCAGGCGCTGCCTCTCGATCATCTGAGGCAGACAGGACCTTTGCAAAATGCAACCGGATTGCGCAGGTATCTTCAGCAAACATGCATACCAAAGCAAAGCGACTCTGGTGTACCCAGGTGCCTGGGTTCCATCGGGCAAGAAGCACGCCGTGTTCACCCCAGCGTTGTGGCCCATCAACTGGAAAATTAATTGGCCATCTGAGACTCGCCAAAGCCTAGGTTCTTGATCGGGAAGAAGCAAGGAACAAAATGAAAAGGCGACGTGCTGAGATGGTCTGAATGTCGTTCCTTCACTGGTGACCTGCAACCCTTGTCAATTTTAAAGTTTGCGATTGCGAAACTTATCAAGCGAAATGACGATAACCGAAGATTTTAACACCGCAATAGAGGGACCCTAGAGGGACCCGACAATTCATCGTGGCCACTTAGCCTTACTTCTTTTCTAGCAAGGCTTCACAAAAGACAGAGTTGCAGACCCATGCCTGTGCATTGCGTGCAGCAGGCCCTCAAGTTTGGGGTCGAATGTTTTTTTTTGCTGGCGCAGCCCAGTTGACATGCAGCCAATTCACCACAAATTTGCATATGAACGGATATGAAAATAAGTGTTCGAGGATCATGTTCAGAATGGCTGTGCGGTTAAGTTCAGGTTGGGCATTGCAAATGCTCGCTTTCCACCTTCGGCAAGTGAACATCAAGCCTAGCGCTTTTGATCGGTACCTCTTCTTTTGCATGCTTGTCTCAATCAATACTCTGACATGGCTTCAACTTTAAGAGCGTCTGTGTGCGCACAAGTAGCAGGAAGTCATGGCTTAGGAAATCATGGCTAGATCAGTGGGAATATCCACACTCATGTGCATGCACGGGACTGTGTCTTTGAGTGCCTGTGAGATGTGCAAGTTAGTCTCTTGATGGACGGGTTTGCTTCCAGCATTCCGTCATGCCCTTACTGAAATTACTGAGGTAGAATCTTTCATGCCAACCGACACTTGCATGCCCTGAGCATGCCCTCTTCTTGACAGCTGCTGCGGGGGAAGCCTGATGCTATGCAAAAAAGTGGAGCATCAATGCATAGCACGAGGAAGTTTCTTGTGAGGTCCTGTGCTTTGGTTCGATGGCAACTGTGGGATCCATCTTTCTTTCATTCTTTTTCTCTGTCTGTACCCATTGAGTGTTTCAGTTTGTGGCTGTGTAGGTAGTATGTGTCCTGGATTGTCCTGGATTGCTTTGCCTCATGAATGACATATGTATATATATATATATATATGTAGTTTAGTTGTTCCCATTTTGTTGTGTTGCATTTGTCGTGGCTGTCATCTCAATCCAAGTCAACCGTCACAAAACCTTGCAATGGAATTGCCGAATCCAACTTCAAAACCAGACCTTCAAGTCTTCCTTTGGTCTCCTAGGTGATTTTATTTTAGGAACGGGCTTTCCAACCTCATCAAGTCCTGGAAAACTTTCTCCATTGTCCAAGGCACGCGCAGGTCGTATCATCTGAAGCGGTGAGCGCCAACAATCCATCTGGGGAGAAGTCAACCGCCAGGACTGCGTCTTTGTGATGAAAGACATGGAGGCCTTGACATGACAAACAGATTATCAACGCTGCAAGTCTCACGCAAAAAACGCCTCGCTTAGCTTGGAACTTCATTTGTATGGCGAGCAATAGTGAGTAACTGGATGAAACCGAAACATCACCTCTGGAGCCTACCCCAACCTCAATGGGGCAAGAGCTGAGCTTTGGCTGCATAGGCTACTGTAAATCCATCTAAATCATATAACCCACAGACATAATAACTTTCATCAGAGCCTGAGTCTGAATTGGGGAAAAAGCCGTATCACGACCTTAACTTGTAAGGCTCTGAGTAGGTTTGTTGGATGGTCTGTCGTCTACAACCTTATTTTAGCCCACGACGTTTCCAACGGATTTTTGTGAGAAGACACCGGTTTCAAATTGCGCGAAAGGGTCTGACCACATTCAAATGAGTCCTTTGCCATCTCAAGAAATGAACAGTAACAAACGTGGATCAAGAAATTGGTCAGTGATGCCCAGCGCAACCCGCACCGAAAACCATCATGTTTGCCCTGAATGTAAGGGTTTCCTGCAACATGTCCGCCCAACCAACACTACTTAGATAAACTATGATAAACTTGTTTCCCAAAGAATTCAAGTCCCGGCTTGCTGCAGTCAGTCAAGACCAAGCGCCTTTGTATGGCTGACTACTGTAGACAGCAAACTATGCGACTCTTGAAGCCTTACTTCTTGCAAATTCCTACAATCTCAAATTCTCCTTTGTAAGCTTCATCAAGGGAACTGGAAAATCAGGACTCTGCAATGCTGCAGCATAAGTTCATGTCATGTAGCTGAATCATGTTGAATAAATCTGTTCCGTGCATTGCTTCATTTTGCTTCTAAGTTTTCCCAGGCAACAGCTGCAACGAAGTTAGCCAGGGCACAGTAGCCAGAGCTTGCACAGTACAGGCGAGCACAGCGAGCAAAGTGCGCCACTAATGCCTTCAGAACCGACAATGCCAACATTCCATCCATTTTTTATACTCCAAGCTGATTTCACTTGATGAGTGTTTGGCATGTCATACACAGCAACAACTCTAAAAACAAGTGGTGGGCCAAAAGCTGATTCTAGGTATATCCATTGAGTGCTTGAATAGACTGTGTGAATGCAGGTTTTCAATTAGTGACGCCTTGATATTTCCGAATCAAGAACGAAATCAGAGAGGTCGCAAGATCATCAGTGACCAAGCTCAAACAGTCTCTTCCTCACCTCTCCCCCTTCAGGCGAAAACGCCGCCGCGAACGCCGGACCACTCCCGTCACCTATCAAAACAGTTGAGGAGTAAGGGGCCATGGGAACATGCCAAACAAAAAACAACCACAGCAGCCAAGAAGTTGGAAAATTATGGAAAATTCATGGCTAGTGATTGCGTCATCTCTTTCCTGCGGATCTCAGAGAACACAGGCATCTTCGTTTCAGAAGCAACAGAACCGCTGAGGAATGAATGGCAGCGCACCAAAAACAATACCTCTCAACTTGGGGGCAAATCTGCACTCAAAAACGCAGATCAAATACTTGAAAAAAAACGTGGATTGAAAAGCCTACAATGATGAATATGACAACGTGAAATATATTGAAATAGTACAATCTAATGATATGATATAACATACAAGTTCCGCCTACAATAAAGCAGCTTTAAATTGCCCTCGAGCTCCCTGGATTTCCCTAGTTGCCCTGAGAAATCCCAAGAAACTGGACGTTGTGCCTGGATCCCCCAGGATCATGCAGGGCCTCTCAGGAGGCGTGTGCCTCGACAAACGTAGAGAGCACTGTCACCATGCCACCAACGACGCTATGGCTTGCAGTACACAAATATAGGAAGATTGTAGACACATATAGAGACACTACACTCAGGTTGTGATAGATTGTCACATTTATTCAGAGTAGCATTCCTTTGCATGTTACCGTGAGCAAAATCCTGCGCCGTGGCTTGATGACCCTGTCTTCAGCCAGTTCAATATTCTGATCCACTCTTGATGCATCACAATGTATGTATATATATATATCCTTCCAAACATGCACAATGCTCAACATGCGCTAGGCTCTGGAAGGTTCCTGGAGGTTCAAAGGGAAGGTATCAAGTTTGACGCATGCATTCCAGGAAAGATTCCCAGGAAGGTGTGATCTCGTACCAAGACTATCCTATACTTGCAACATCTATCAATATCTCACAATTTTCTCACGCAGATTGAGAGGATCCCCAGGCACTATTACAGTACTTCATAAACTCTTCCGGTCTTGTGCCGCAGGAGCGAGTTTCTTGATATCAGCCAGCTCGTAATGGTCTTGAAACTTGAAACACACGCTTTCGTACATCCAGGACGATCTTTTACTATTAGTCCAGCTATCATTCTCTGAATGAAGTTTCGATTGATGAAAGTAGAGCATATCTAAGAGACGCTTAAAACATGTTAAAACACCATATGGTCAAGTTCTTCATGGAAAGTCTGAACCGCGAAGTGGAGTGCAGATTCATATATCAACAGATTGATTTGATTGAAACGGCATGAACCGATATAAAACAACCAAAAGCAAAGCAGCGGCTGCAGTGGGCGTCTAAGTCTTGAGCAAATAATCAATGATAAGGCACGATGAGACAATGATTCCTGTTGCTCATGCAAGGCCCAGGCGACATGCGCCCGAGCTGCCACTCTATGTCTTGGACCTGCCCCTCCTAAAATTATGGGTCATCCACATATCCAGTCAACACACTCGTGTGTTCTTGTTCCTCACCTACAAAGCAAATTGAGACGCATGTCTTCTCTTGTCCTTCAAAGAGCTAGAATAAGCCAGGCTGAAAGGCTTCTTCAACCACCGTACAGTCAAGGCTCATCGTAATGCGCTACTTTTGTTGCAAAGCATATCTTTCATAGATGGCATTATGATATAAAATGATATTAATAAATATCGTTCTTATTGATATGCTGGTATGGTTGTAGTATCTTGCAGTATTCAAATAATATGGAACGGTTGTGTGTTGTGCTGACTAGGTCTGCCTTTCTCTGCGTTCTTTGCAAGACTGATCTGAACCGATGAAGGCCTAGAGTCTTTCTCAAAAAAACGAAGTGTTTACTTGAGGATATAATACTTTATACGGAGTCTACTTCGACATAAGAAAGCTAACAGCCCTACCACCCTTCACCTTCATAGACAATACTTGTGCATGAAAACATGAGCAGGCATGACATTTCAGTTCGCCACCTTCATTGGGAGCTGTGTACATCTGTCAAGGATTTCAGAAGCAGACCCCTGCCACGGCACCATATCCGTGCTGTTCGATCATCAGAAGCAGACAGGATTCTGCGCCCCTGAAGAAGTCAAAGAGTTTCAAAGACTGCAAACTCGAGATGAAAGAAACTTGTAAGCTCAACAACCTCAAGCCTTCTGCAAATTGAATCCAGACATCAAGCATGTGGTACCGCGGCGCAGCCAAAGTTGTCACAGGCAGCAGTATACAAAGCGGACTCCATTGAGGGTTCAGCAGCGTTTTTTTACTTTAGGGTTAGTTCAGGGCCTTTAGGGCTACTTTAGGGTTCACTTTGGGTCGGTTCAGGGTTTCTTTAGGGTTGGTTTAGGGATTACTTTGGGTTTGTTTTTAATTTCAAGTTCTTTGGGGCTATTTGGGGCTGCTTAGTTTATTTCCGGTTGTTTTGGTTTTTTGGAGGATGTGCTCGAAGATGATTTAGGGTTGGGTTAATTTGGGATGCTCTTGGGGTTTTACGGTTTGTTAATGGTTCCAGTCTCGGGCTCGAAACACTTCAAACAAGGAGCACATGCTCCACGTCATGGTTCAAAAAGTGATCTTGACGCCGCCTAAGGTAAATGCAAGAAATGTAACAAGACGCAGGACCTATCAATATGTTGAGAAGAAAACGCACCGAAGCAACGCAGCAGATTGCAGTGGCGCATGGAATTTCGGACAAACGTCAGCCCCTAGCGAAACATTGCTTCGCTCAAACAGGCCAGTCAATGAATGAATGAAAAACAAAGGGGCTTCCTTATTGGGTCCTATGGAAAGTGCAGCTGCCGCAAAGTGACATTGGTGGAACCCTTTCTTGAAATTCACAGCCCCTGCCAGCTCTTTGGAGATAAAGATGAAAACGCGCGCAGTACTGTACAAAGACTTCTTAGTCTTGAGCTTCTGTAGGTTTCCCATTTCATTTCAAGGGGCTTTCAGTCAAGCCCCAAGCGATATCCTTTTGGTCATCCGGAAACATGGTGGTAAAGTTTGAAGCCCAAATTAGTACATCAGGACTGCATTTCCAATCGCTGCTGTCCTCTGTAGCAAAGACAACTGTGTGCACAGCTGCACTGTGGCCATGGAAGCTTGCCAATATCTCGCCAGTCCTTAGCGCCGCCATCTAACTGCAAATGGAAGGGTGAGGCCACATTGTGGAATATGCAGCCCCTTGCAAAGGCAAAGGCAAGCAAGCCACGGTCCATTTTGACAAAAATTAGAGTCCAGCTGATCGTTGGACGTGCACATGTCGAATCATCCGGATGGAAATCTGATGAAATCTGGGCAACTGACGTCTCTTCCCAACCATAGAAACTATATATAAGTAATGATGAGGTGGGGGGCAAAATGCGCGTGAAAGCTTTGCGTAATCCCTTGATCTCACTTGCACCAGCGAAGGGAGACCTGCTCAGGAGGATCAAAACAGGCCCTTCCCTGCAAAACAATCAAAAAACATCAACCACTGCGAGTTGATGCAAGCTGTAGGTGCGTGATGTTGCATGAAAGTTTTGGCATGTTTCGGTAGTATGGGGTGTCCCTTGGGGGTTGTAGTATTCTCCCAATGCGCTTGCAGCCAGGCTGACTCCGTGCTGTATTGCACAAGAACGCCGTTGGCTCCTGCAGCGACGAAGCACCTTCCAAGAACGCTCCAGAGGGTCAATCGGGCACCATTCCACACCCTACACTGCACCTTCCATCACCCTGGCTGCACTGGGCTTGACATCGCGATGGGAGGCATCTGGATTCCGGATGTGCGAAGAATCCCAGCTTAGCGAGATAAAGACGCATGCAAAAATGCGTGTTGGAACATGTTGGAACATGATAAACCGACAAATGCATGATTTGGCGGGTTGAATTGAGACATGCCGTCGGACCTTCCATCTGGCGCGAAAGCCACTGAGCGCACGCCGCGCTCAAAGGCGTCTGGATGCTCCAAGGCCAGCAAGCAACGACCGTCCTTTGCAACACGGACTGAATAAATCTAGTTACTGTATGCAAATCTATCATGTGCAAGCATCGTTTATAGTGCATCATTGTCAAGCCCCAATCTGCACAAACAAAGCCAAGGAGCCACATTAACATCGTTTCATATTTCACGTCTTTTCATCTTGAAACACAAACCTGATCTGCAGTTAATCAACTATTTCTGTGATCTTATGTGCACGCATTCACATCATTCACCACCGGCTCCTGCAAGTGCCAGCACCTCACTGTGGAATCGTCAGAGGCTGACAGCAACTTTGAGCCGTCTGGTGACAAACGCATCTGCGCCACAGCTCTTGAGTGCCCTTCCAGTAGTTTAGAGCTACCGTCCTGCCGAAACGGCTCCATAAAAGTCCCACCGGCCAATAAATCAATCTGTGTTGATGGTGGAGGAATTACCTTGCTATCCTCAAGAGTGATCACAAGGCGGTTTATGTTGGGTTTCTTTGCTCTCCAAAACCTCTCTGGACAAACGCTCCCAGGCTCGAAAGAGACAACACTAAAATATCACACCACAAGTTGCCAAGATCAAGATGGAGTAAACCAAACTCATCCAAACGGCCTGAACATACACCATAAATCACAATCATGCTAGAATGATGCATTTGTCCATTACACACACAAATATGTATATGTATATATATATATATATATGTATGTATGTATACATATGTACATATATACATATATACATGGTCTTGTTTGTTTAATTGTTTGGATGGTCGGTTGTTTGGTTGGCTGCAGGGTGATTTGGTAGCTCTGTTGCTTCATTGCCTGCTTGCTGGTCACTCGCTTGGCGGGTTGTTTGGTTGGTTCTTTGCATTAGGTACTTGTGCTTGTGTGTGCACGCCTCTGGATGTCCTGGAACCGGATCCCAGAAGTGAAGTTTTGCTTGACGACGCTTTTGTTCTGAACAGAATTGACAACATTGAAGATCTTTGAAGCAATGCTTTGAGATGCTTTGAGAACATTTGAATTCTTTAGGCAACGAGCAAATCCGTCCTCCAGGCACCAGCTACGAATGGACCCATCAGCACTGCCGGTGACCGCAACATTTCCGCACCGAGACAAAAGCACTGAATGCACAGCTCCGGAGGTGCCTCGGCCATTCTCCCTTGGGTTTCAAAAGAGGTGCGGGGTTCTTATCTATTTGTATATTTATTTCTTCCTCAAGGATTTTTTCAATTTGGTTTCCTTGGCTGGTTTGAATAGCTATCTGTTGGATAGCCAAATTCATCGGGTTTGGGTTTCTTCTAAAAACGGTCTCAAAAAGAGCTGATTTTTCCACAGTGGATTTGCACTCCTCTTGACGGCCTATGGCTCAAAACCACCCATTTACAAATGTGCCAAGAAGCACATATACACATACGCATCCACACATATGGGCAGTGCTGAAAGCAGCATATTTGAAAGAATCATTGAAGGGTTAAGAGATTCATTCATCTTCAGTACCAGCACGCAAAACATCTAGAATTTGACAGCAACTGGTAATAAGCAATGGGACTCAAATGGTTCAAATGGCATGCACGATGCAAATTTGCGGCGATCTGAAGAGCCTCATTGGCATGAGGGGTGAGCAGCCTCTCGTATATACACTCACAGTCTTGTGCAATCAATATACGCATATTTCCAACTATAGTCATATGTACGCAAATTATCCTAGATTATCGCAAATCCACTGGCTTAGCTACTCTGGCAAACCGGAATTTTGGTGAGAAATATCTAGAAATATGATGAAATATGGCATGCAAGACTCACAAGTCCAGATGTCACCAATATTCTTTCAGAAGCACAATAAAACCTCAAATGGACTCTGGAAGCGTCCAAACACGCCGTGGCCAAACCAGTTGGTCAGATGCTTGGATTGTCGCCCAGCACTGTCGAGAGGCTTGGCGGTGTCAGATGAAAAATGCAATGACCGGTATCAGCGTTCCAAATCCGTGCGCTTCCATCCTCGAGGCTAAAGTACCAGGCAATTAAACACAATGAGCATATCATATAATATATTCTCATATACAAATCAATATCTGCAAAATTCTATGTATATACAGTAATTATATATATATATATTATATGATGTTATAATATGTGTTTGTATGTCGCGTAAATGTCATGTCAATGTCATAGGAGTCATATGTGATTCAGCATTCACAGTGTACCGTTTCCACGGGCCGAAAAAAGACATATCTAATCATATCCACACTGATGCCGTGTGAAGTCACCCGCTCCATGGCCAATATCGGTGGATGAGACTGAATGATCTTGAATTCATCTTTCCAAAAGACTCCCTGAGTAGAACCCTGTGCCACCAAAGCATGTGTATGTCTACACTTTTCTTGACAAGTCTGGAACACGAGGGATCTGTCCGAATGATTCAGAACGTCTCGCAGGAAATTGGGACGTTTCTGTGGCATAGCGGCTTGGCTGGCAGTGATGATCTCTTTGCCAGGCACAACTAAAGCCACTTGCACCACACAGCCTCATTTGAACGTTTTTTTCTTCGACTTTTAGTCATGTTCGATCCACATGATTCCGTTGACATTGAATGAACCTTATGAGTGAGGTTTAGTCACAGGATGTCACAGGTCTTTTCCATGTGTGTGGCAAAGTGTGATTGCCAGCCTCCGCTTGCCATAGACAGCAATATTTTGCAATACATGCACAACTCCAGTTTGCTTCAAAGGCACTATCCTCCAGTTCTTCTCCGACAATCCCCTGCTCCTTCTGCGCCAAGGACGCAAATTGGGGACTAAGAAGGAATAGAGCACGAGGCAGTGATGTGAGCGGTACAAAGTGTACAAGTTGTGTTTAGTCCAAGGAAAAGGTCGGTAGATTTTTCACACATAGCAGGAATGCGTGTATATGCTGAGTATTATAAGATATTATAAGGTTACATGATCTTATATTATCTTACATTATGACAAACACTGATCAAAAACACAACGAGACTGGGCCACAATTCAAGCAAGATCACAAGGGCACCCAAATGAGGATTGCGATAAGGATGGCGATGAGGTTCAAGCCGAGGACGAGAATAATGGCTGACGACAGGAACATGAGGATGAAAGATGATGATGATGCCCAAGGGCAAAGATGGCAAAGAGACGGACAATTTCTAGGAAGGTGATGGCGATGATGGCGGAAGGTCATCGAGGCAAAGGACTAGATGAAATCCTCAGGCAGGACATAAAATGCCTTGAACAGATTAGAATACACTCAAGAAACACCTACTCGGACCTTGAAGACTTGAACAGAGACTAATGATCAGGACAGATCAAACGCGCAGCGCAGGAGTTCCAATGAGCTCCATGGATCTTCAATGAACTTCAATGGCTGATTCAATGGTTTCAGATGCGGGCTGATGGCTCCACCGTTGACATCAACATATCAATCCCCGGGGAATTTGCACATCGTGAGAATATTTAAACCGGGTAGATATATGACGATGCTCTTACTTGTAGGGTAGAGATGTCTTGTACATTGATTGCGATTATTGTAGTGAACATGAGGATAAGCATAAGACAAAGATAGAAAAATATCATTCTGACGACTTGACGATGAAAATGTTGAGAATGGTGACGCAGCGGATGCTGCAGTGGACAATGGTTTCGGATACCCAACTTTGAGCGATACACCTTACGCATTCTTGACGTTAAGGGATACTGTGGGATACCTATCTCTGTCGGCTCTTTCCAAAGTCACTTTCCAAGGTCATCTCTTCAACTCACGAGGAAACATGGCCTTCAGTGGCCATGAGTCGCGAAGCAAGTTCACCAGATGGGGCGCGACACCACATGCCTCTCCCAAGCCACCGAATCAAATGAGAACAAGCCCAGCCACCAAACTGTACCGTAAGATCTAAGGACGGGCCCAAGGATTTGATGCAGCATGGGAACCCTTTGCAAATTCTTCAATGGCTAAGGAAAACAGCACAGACTTTGTCACCTCGGCTACTTTCACCCGCAGTTGTCGCAAGGAATCTCCGCCAGAAACCTGCGCCATGCATCTTGTCTTGTGGATATTTATGGATCGTTCTTCACTCTGGCAAACACTTCAGACTTTGCAGGAAAGCAGAAGTGAGAACAATATTCACCAGAGTTTAAATACTATCGTTCAGGTCATCGTTCAGGTTCGTCTTGTTTTGAAAGTTCTTGACATCCAAACAGCAGGCTGACAGGTGGAATTTGACTATGCACAGTTTTCTTTTCTGATAAGGCATGTTTCAAGTGACCCCTACGTATCCGATGATTTGACATTATTTGACTGTAGGATTGTCTCGCATGTGTTGGCCTATTACCTTAGACATGCCTTCGAAAGCTTGTTCTCTGACCTCAATCAAATCGGGGCGCTGGCCGATCCTCACATCATCTGCTACTTGTACAAACTACCTGCTTGCCTTATACAGACTCCTGAAATTTCTTGAATGGATTAAACTTAAGTCAAAGTCGATTCAATTGAAGCCCATTGGTGTGACCTCTATTGGTGGCAGCTCCTGCCCTGTGAAGGCCATGACTGCCCGTAAAGTCAGCGTCATTGCGCGAGATGCACGGAGGCCAGATACGTTTAGCATCGTTTGGCTGGAGGACATTATCATTTTCCCGGCACCTTCGTTCATTCGAAGTCTCTTAAACCTCTTTGAAACTCGTTTAAAGTCTAAACTTGCTTAGACCTACAGGTTGGTTCACAATGGTGAAAGCTGACAAATTTGCCACCTAGACGTAGGGACAGTCTTGTGTGTTGACAACATGACCAAACAAACTTTTGACATTCAACTTCCATTTGTGCAGAAGCATGCTTCATTAAAGCTCCTCAAGCTTTCACTGCAAGTGTTAGGACCTAAACTCGCTAGCTGCTGCAGCTAATGCCAACTTTGGGCCAGCTGCAACTTGGTACTCTGACCTGCGGGATGGATAAATATTGGCATCTAAATCTCGCTGGGTTTTGTATGGCTTTATTTCAACTTTTCTGCACAGCGTGGTGGGTTAAAAGAGCTACAGCTGAAGGCAAAACTCCAGGGGCCAGAGAAACTGGTCACTACAGTCACTACCTATCATGTCATGGTAGTCATCATGAATTTCTTCACTGCTTTCCACGCCAAACCCAAGTTTGAGTACGTTTCACTATTGTACAACAGGGTCAATTCACGGGATCGTTCAAATATCTCAGGTGGCCCCAACAAATAATTACAGTACTTGATTATCAACCTAATGAAGACCTTCGTAATGACACAAATTGACGAGCATTTCAGTTGGAACATGCATCACCCCCATGAAGTCTGGATCCATCTTTTCCAGTCTTTTCTCTTTTGTTTTCATTGCAGCAGGAATAGGCTACCAGTCGACACACCATTGGCTAAGCCATGGCGCTGCCGTCCTGCAGTATTGTCCGTTGTAAAGAACTCATGGAGGGAGGCAAACATTGCCGCGACCTTAAATCTGTACAGTACAAACTGTATTTCCATGATTCCATGCACGCTGAATTCTTGCTCTTGGGAAGTTTGGACAGAATGCGCTTGCTACATTCCAACATCCTTACGGAATTTTGACATCTTTTGACTTGCTTCAAGCAGAGCGAGGTGAAATCATTGTGCATGCGTGCAACCGGAAAAAATAACCAACGACCCAGCAACTGCATACATTTGCTATATTGGGCGACAAAACCCTGCAATTGACGATGCTAGCTGTTGACAAATGGCTTTAGATACTACGTACAATTTTTCAATATTCACAATTTCTGGAAGTCTAGTGACATCTAGTGATGGATATGGGGCGAGCATGCGCTAAAGCCAGTTCAAACTTCACGAGTGTACATTCTGATGTGCATTCTGATGTAAGATACAAATTAATACAATACCTTCTGAATCCTTCTGGTATCTTCTGGTTGTTCCTAAGCCAAACACTTTGACTTTGATTGTGGAAGGGCAAACTCAGCTTTGTATCACTCCTGAACACGATCATCTTGGCGCAGGACTTGAGCTTCCACCTGACTGTTTCCACGCAGCAAAACACGACATTAGCAAGTCGGTACCAAGTGGGTAAAAACTTCGTAACAAAGGCCAATAGCGGCCAACCAGTGGACGTGGTTGGAGATTTGTGAAGCTTTTCAGGATCATAAAAATCTGCTTGAGCTGGGGAAAGGCTCGGAGGAAGCAATGAAGACAAACATGACGCGATGCAACATGCTGTTGGATTCAAGAAAAGAGTTGCCTAAAATAGATCACCTAACGAAAAAGAGTGGTCAAAAAGCCTATGGCACCGCGACGGCTGCTTTGACACCTTTTTATGGGCGACTTGAGCCAAAGTCGAGTCATCGGATTTGTTCAACCCGACTTTGGATGATAGGCCCCCTAAAAGGTTCTTTGGCGACCTATCGTTTTATGCAAACTGGATTCCTAATGTCTCATTAGAGAACATTTGATGGCAAGGCTATGCACTGCTTTGGCATTGGTGACACATTCTTGGAATGTTCCTAGAGTGGAGCTATTAAAGCTTCGCACTCCTTTATTTTCCGGTCGCATGTTGAGGCACATAAAAGGCATGGTTTTACCGAGTTTATTCTTCTCCCCCTTCTCTCCGTGTGCAACTAGATTGCAGAGTTCGAGCTTTTGAGGAAACTCAGGGTGCTTTAATGTACATCAGTTTTAGTGCTTCGGACCACTTGCACGGTTCAAGGGATTTTGTGAAAGGATCGGCACGCTGCATTGCAGATTTGATGTATTGTAACATCACATTGGGGCTGTCAAACACCTCATACAACGCACTGAGATTTATCTTGTGCACTTTCTTCAAGTGTCGCAGTTTTGGACTGTAGCCCCCATGAACTATTTGAATTACTGGAGCATTATCTTGTTGGCAAATTAGGTCTACGGTCTACGGGCCTATTCAAGACGGCCTCAAACAGATCCTGCATCGGCAACCCTTCACCAAATGTTCTATAGCATCCAAACTGATCATCTCTGCTTCGCAAGTGCTTCTCGCTGTGGCCCCCTGCCGCTTTGATCCCCAACACAATGGCCAGAAGGAATTGGGTCCTTCTAATGTCAAGAACATTCCAGATGTTGATTTGACATCACCCACACCTGAGGCATGATTTGCGTCTGTGTACAAATTGAGACGCAAGGCGTTTGGATCATCACGGATGTAACCCTCCAATACACACATTACCTTTTCGGTAGGACATAAGACGGAATAGTTTTCTATCTTCCGCTCTGCTCCAAGTAGTGATTTTTCGGGTCAAATCGCTAAAAGCCTTCATGGCATCCGGTCTTGACGACCTCGCGCTCCACAGAATTTTCATCAATACCTTTGGCGCGCTGTCAGCCATAGAACCCCTAGATTCAAAGTCACTGTCAACTAGAGAACCATCAGGCAGGTATGGAGTATTGGCCGATTTCAAGACACAACTGCTCAGCTCTTCGTATGCTTTGCATGCGTTTTCTGCGAAGTCGGTCATATCAAATAGCATGGTAGCCCCCTTTTCATCTCTTTGAATTTCATGGTGGCGACCAAGAACACGATCTACTGGAGTAGGACTTTCTATTTCGATATGTTTTTGGATCATTTCCCAGAATGCAGCATGAGCTTTTTGGGGTCCAGATAATATCATATCGTCCGCATATAGTGTCGACAGGAGACCAGTATCCCTCATAAAATATGTGGATTGGAATGTGTCTGCGCAGTGTATGGCACCAAGATCCCGCATTATTTGTTTGAATCTCTGGTCCCAATGGAACCCAGCTTCTGGATGTCCATATAAACGCTTGTAGAGTCTCACGCAAGGAAGTTTCATTCCACGCTATTTTTCTGGAACTAACTCAACCGGAAGCTCAACTCATGTAGGTACTTTTGTATTGAGGATACTTTGGGTGTAGGCACGTACAGCGTCACTTTGAGTTGTTGTGTGGTTTGGAAGACACCCGTGTGCCAGATTGGCATTGATCCCTGCAAGACCTAACGGATTGACTCTCGCTTTCTGTAGCACAGCTAGATTGTTATCTTGGTCATGGATGTCGTCACCCCTGAAGACAATTCGAGCCTTTAAGCGTCTGAGCTCTGGGACCTCCCAATGCTTGACGCTCAGGATCGGCATAAGCCTTCCAACATCCATAGGTTGCTTCCTGCGCATGAGCTCTTCCCTTGGAACAACTTCAGTATAGTCCCAAGTTTGGTGCTCCAAAATTCCACTCAGCTCCTTATCGATCGCCTCCTTCCATCCCGGGTGCTTACGCCAGTCCTTTCTGTGTAAAAGAAAGTGGGTGCCAGCATGAATGGTTTGTGTGTCTTGGATGTTTGGCTCATGGCACGGAACGTTTGACCCGTGAGCTTTTTGGGTAGCTTCGACGGGCATAGCAAACACATGTTCTGGGTAGAGACGCTCGCTGATAGTTCTAGCCATTGCTTCTGGGTAAAATGCAGTTTTAGGAGTTTCACTCCCTTTTGCATGGTCATGTTTGAAACTTGAGTGGTGTTGGCACCTGCACTTGTCCAAGTTGCTGGCCAGGTGGTACGACGATGTAGCTATGTGCCAAGGTTTGAACATAGGGCTTCCTTTCGCACTCTTCATACCAAAGAAACATCCATGACATTCAGCCAAATATATTTGATGACGTTTCATGAAGGCATTGGGCCCCTAGGGGCCATTCGAATGCTACGTGACCCCCTTGGTCCAACACTACCTCTGCAATTTGTATGAAGTGCTTCAGCAAAGTTCTGGACAACTCCTGCCTCTTTCGCAACTTCTTTGCAAAAGCTTTGCCAATCCTGGCAGTATTGATGCTTTGCCATTTCGACCACGGATCGCACGGTAACGATCCCCAGAGAGTACAACCTGGAAACATTCGGACCATCTTGTCCAATGATTTTGAGTCTTCTTCATTCGAGAGGTCAGTGGCATCTTTACTCAATCTGAAATGGGTTATTCCTCTACTTGTATTTACACTGCCCAGTGATGAAGTATTTGCACAGCAAAACTCAAACATAACCCTTGAGTCACGGTTGGCTTTCTTACGGGCTTCAGAATGGTCTGCAACTTCAACTTTGGAGAGCATTGCATGCAAAGGATCCCTGGACTCTATTGAAATTCCTTCCATCATGAGCTCAGCTGCTTCAACCCCTTTCAAACGACATTTCTCTTGGCGAGCATTGGCAACCATTGCTTGGATTTTTGCATGTTTCGGATCTACAGGCTCTGATGGGAAAAACCAAGTTTTGCCTGTCCAACTTCTCGAGCTGATTCGCTGATTTGGGGTATCTTGCCAATTGTCACCCCGTGCAAGCTCTTCAGAGGATGGCGCATCATTGCATTGCGACAACCATGCAACCACTTTGGACTCGTCTTTCTTCGCCAACTTACACACTAAAGAGTAAATGCTGTTCCTAAACCCCCTTGCTTCGGCTGCATTCTTTGGGATTGACGGGAACTTGAGAGTGTCATATACCCTTGATTCTCATGCATTTCTTTTCCAATTTGTATGGATCCTGAACATGAGAAGATGATGATGAACCTGCAAACCACCACCGTCGCCCTGATCACCACCATCTGTTCCCCCAGGACTACCCCCGCCCTTTGGACTTGAGGAAGACGAAGAGTTTGAACTTTTTGGGGATCTCACTGAAGGTGAACGAGACAACCTTTCTTCGATTGTTTTCATCCATGACTTCATTTGGGCAAGCATACGCTGAACAGGTTGATGCGCATCTAAGGTATTATTTGGGGCCGAACTTAAGAGCCTGTCCCTCGACGGAGCTTTTCGGTGGCTTCGCGCCTTGGGATCTGCCTTCCAACTCCTGAGCAAGTTGGGCTTGCTCCCAATCTACTGGGATCTCAACCCTTGACTTGGACCGGTGCCAAGTTGGCTGACCTCTCGACCGACTGGGGTGCTTGTGCTAAATACCGCGCCATTGGTGGCTTCAATGGGACTCGATCTCAAAGCATCAGATTGCATTCTGGCAATTGTTGCGTTTCTCTCATCAACTTGGTTAGTCAAAATCTCAATCAGGCCACTTAAATCCCGATTCTTATTGGGTAGTTCTTGATTGATGTGAATCAACTCACTCATCCTACCCTCCGAGTTCGAGATGTGGGCTTGTGCTTCTCTTTGAAGCTTACGGATCTGTTCACGGGCTTGGGACCTTACCTGTTCAATCTCTTGTGAAGCCAGTCGCGTTATTTGATGAGTTTCCCCTCTAGCTCTATCCAATTCCCTTTGTGATTGAATGGCTTGAGTTTGAGATTCTCCTACAACCCTTGCGGCCTCTGAATGAACATGTTCTGCAAATTGCATGGCTTCGGCCCTAGCCACTTTCCTTTCAGCCTCAACATATTGTAAGGCTTCAGTACGAAGGCCTTGCCTAGACTGCTCAATAGCTTCATTCGCTTGGGCAATGATAAAAGGATCCATTGACGCATGCAATTCATTTTAGGCTTGATTCAAAGTCTGAGATATAAATGTCGGACCTGGACCACTGGACCCTTCGGCTGCTGGACCCTGGAACGGATTTGGAGGTACCCCTGGTGACCCTGGTTGTGAACCTGCCAAAAACTGTGACAAACTCTCAGGGCTAGCTTTGGCTTTCGGTAAGCCACTTCTAGTTTCAGGAGTTGCTTGGGATTGGGATTCCAATATTGATGGAGGCGTTTGGACTGCCTCGGCTCTCACTTGCATTGCGTTGCTGGTACCATGGAAGGATCTGGACCTATCAGTTTCTGATGACATACCCTCACTAGACTCTGGGTTTGCTTCAGGCTCCATTGTGGATTTTTGGATTGTTTTGTAAACGTCTCCCAAACGGTAAGGGATTCGTCCTTGTCTGCTCAATACCTCAACCAATCTGCTACCAAAGGAAACGTGTCGACCAGCCACTTACTTTGAGGAATTTCCGCACTCTGAACTGCAGATTTCCTGGGAAGCTTGATCTGTGCACACGATACCTGAGGCAAATAGGAATTGACTTCGTCGAGTACCTCTGCAGCGTCGTCAATGAGATAGCAAGCGCTCTCCGACAGTCCTGTTTCTCCGAGAAAGTCACTGATCGCTGCTGCTTTACCCTCTCGACCAACCCGATCTTTTCGAACAATGATTGCGTGGCTGCAAAGCGAGCAAGCGTTGTCAGATCGACTAGCTTTGATGTGCCCAAGTGTCCTGTTCCGAGTTTTATCTGTATCTATATAAGATAAGACGATGATGATGAGATGTCTGTTGAGCTCCTCGGCCTTGTCCAAGATGTTCCTGGCGAACCTCAAGTTTGACTCCGGTACCTTTCCAAGGTAGTCTGTCTTCCCCTCAGTACCTGTGCCAATTACCTGATGCCAATCTAGAAACAAGATCCGAACGTTTGACTTGCCCTTGTTGCAGCTGATTCCCACCCGGTCCGTCCGTGTCTCGGTGACAACATAAATTCGTAGCACTCCTGTGAAGTGAACTTTGGATGGTAATTCAACATAAGAACAAGATTGATGTCGGGGCTCTCAACCCTTGCTTTGGGGCGTTGAAGGTACGATTGCTTGACGCGATTCGGATGAAGAAAATTGATATTGATTGACCCCTGTTGAAGAAGTTGCTCCACTCGTCGATTCTGAAGGTCCACAAGCCGGTGCTGAAGATTCCCAAGATTCTGAAGGTCCCCAGGCCGGTGCTGAAGATTCCCAAGACGATGTCGCTGTACCTCTCCCAATCAAGTGATCAAGAACTGTTTGCTTGTAACTCTCCTTAGGATGTTCGTCCAAGAAGGACATTTCGCGCACGTACGGAGGTTGATTGCTCAGTTTGCCTGTTTTCAATCCCTCTCGAATGAAGGCTAGATTTTGCGCTCTGCCCCTCGCGCCTTCACGGTCAAATCTCACAAGATCCCAAAGCTCGTCACTCACACCAGAGTCCGCCGGGGCCGGAATGGCCAGAAAAGCAGATACGGCTGATAACCACGAAAAAGAGTGGTCAAACAGCCTATGGCACCGCGACGGCTGCTTTCACACCTTGTTATGGGCGACTTGAGCCAAAGTCGAGTCATCGGATTTGTTCAACCCGACCTTGGATGATAGGTCCCCTAAAAGGTTCTTTGGGGACCTATCGTTTTATGCAAACTGGATTCCTAATGTCTCATTAGAGAACACTTGATGGCAAGGCTATGCACTGCTTTGACATTGGTGACACATTCTTGGAATGTTCTTAGAGTGGAGCTTTTAAAGCTTCGCGCTCTTTTGTTTTCCAGCCACATGTTGAGGCACATAAAAGGCATGGTTTTACCCGAGTTTATTCTTCTACCTATAGCGAAAGTCAGAAGCGCGATTTTCTGGATGGCCAAGGAGCTCAGCGCTCAGCGATACGTATTTATACATTTTATTGCATATCAATAGGAAAATATAGGAAATAAAAAGAATCGGACGCAATTTGTAGCAAGTTCACAGTACCTGACAGGCTCTCTGAAGATCCGTGGGGATGATTTGGGGCATTTTGGGCTCAGGGATTTATGTCCAATTTATGTCCATTCCTTTGAAAAGGATCAGTCTTCCTTGTCTTGTTCGCTTCCACGCGGGAACGAGTCACACAGTTTTAGTCTCCAATCCCCAGAAACTTGACAAAACATCTTTGCGAGATCAAATCCGACATCTCCATGTCACCAACAAAGTCTGAAAGAACTCAGGGCAGTACTGAGTGCTGGTTTTGACATGCCTGAAGTCCAACTTTGCCTGAGTTGAGCAAAACGAAAGTTGGATGAAGTGGGAAATTGACTCGAATTGATTTTCGAAAGAGATTCGAAAACGAAGTGCAATGCGCCATGGACCTGCGACCTCCTCGACCTCTCTACATCGTCCTTTCAGTCTTCCTTGATACCGTGCGCATCTCTGCGCAGACCCAACCTGGCCACTCTGCCGTGTAAATCACTGTGCAAGATGTAGCATCGTTATCTCAATACAACAAATCATCAACACATATCCAGGATGAAATCTTGGGGGAGGACTTGGAGCCAAGTTTTATAAGTGTAAATTGGCTGGGGCCAACATGGATTCTTACAAAAAGATAGAACCCAACAAAAACCAAAAAATAATACACCTTATAAAAAGGGGGGGGTCAAAAACAACAATTTATATAAAACGTGCGCTCAACCCCGACTTTTGGGGTCCCCTTTGCCAACCCTGGGCCAGCATTTTGTAGAGAAAACCCTCGGCCGGTGGACAAAATGCCTCTTTTTCTTTTTCCCAAGACCCGCTTTGAAAACAAGACCAACCGAAGGCTCTACAAAAAGGTATTCCCAGGTAGAACTGCTAGAAAATACATGCCTGCATTCCGAAAAAAAATGAACTGCCCCATTCTAGTTCCATCTAAGACATTTTGCGCTTCCATTTTGGGACCGTTCAACTTTTAAGGCATTTTGGGCTTCCATTTTGGGACCGTTCAATGTTTTAAACATTGAACGGTCCAATGTTTAAAACATTTTGCGCTTCCATTTTGGGACCGTTCAATTTTTTAAGATATATTTTTAAGACATTTTGCAATCAGAAGCTTTTACAAAATGGTGGGACCATTCAATTTTTAAGACGTTTTGCGCTTCCATTTTGGGACCGTTCATTTTTTTAATGTCAAGTGAGGGTCTGATAAAACTTTTATGTCAAGCGAGGGTCTCGTCAATTTTTATGTTAGTGTTGTCATTGCTTGTTGTTGCTGAAAATGGATTTTCATAAATAAATAAACCCTTCTGAAAGATTCATATCAAAAATGAAAAGGCCACCCCGGAAACCTACAAGGGGTTGAATTCGAAGGGTGATTTTTTCTTATTAAACTTCTTACTTAAAATTATCATTCTGTGCATTTTTTTGGGCTCATCGGGATCAACTGCATTTTGCTGGGGTTGCAACCTTCTCATCGACCAACCAAGGGCTCTACAAAAAGATATTCCTAGGTTGAAGTCCTAGAAAAATACATCCCTGCATCCCAAAGAAATGAACTACCCCAGTCTAGTTCCATCTAAAAGCTAGCACAACCAAGAAGAATTTTAACGTTCCACTCCAGCCGGGATGCAATTAAAGGGTTTCCACATTAATAAAGGTTCCAAACCCCATGTTTTGACCCGGTTTTTTAATCCAGAAAAAAACGCCCAGGGTCAAAAATTTGGATTTTAAGAAGTGTTTCAAAAAGCTTTGGCCAACTTGGTCCAATACCCCTATAAAATCCTAAAAAAAGCTATTAGCAGGTATTTTCTTTATAAAATGGTGATTGCTACTCATCCCCAATTCATGAACCAACTACTTCTCGCATGATTCTATGGTTTTGAAGGGTTTTGGTNTTTTCTTTATAAAATGGTGATTGCTACTCATCCCCAATTCATGAACCAACTACTTCTCGCATGATTCTATGGTTTTGAAGGGTTTTGGTCCTATTCCCCCAAACACCGGTATGATCCCATTGATTGGGGAGGTCGCCATTCCTTGGGATGAAGAGTCCTCCTGATTCGCACGGTCTTGATACCAAAGCGGACTAGGCTTAACACAATAGGAAAAATGAACAAAAATCATTCAAATCCGATCAAATCTCTGTTCAGTTTGGGTGACTACAAAGCAATCAACATGGCAAATTTTGNATAGGAAAAATGAACAAAAATCATTCAAATCCGATCAAATCTCTGTTCAGTTTGGGTGACTACAAAGCAATCAACATGGCAAATTTTGGAATACCTGCTTTGCTGTGCTATGGATGTTCGTCTGGAAGCTTTCTCCCTCGCTCTGACGGGAATTCAAAAAGGATATATATTATATATATATATATACGAGAACTCGACTTAAGTCAAGTCACATCACGCCGCAAAAGGCACATCATGTGTGGCGGGCGCCACGAAAAAGCCAAGTCACATCACGACGCTGAAGTCACATCACGAGCATCATTTTTTGTAAGAATTCATTGCGGGCACCAATGAATTCAGAAAATCCAATCTTTGGATCAAAATCAAGAAAACGTTGGGCGCGCGCAGTCAAAAGGTATGTTTTGAATGAAAACGACGCATCAATT
>BGPT01000985.1:170313-200654 GCA_003297045.1 Symbiodinium sp. clade C Y103 | reverse complement strand
ATTGCTAAGATTAAGAAAAAAGCTGTTTCGTACGGTAGGCGCCAGTGACGATGCGACTTCAACATGAAGATGCGACATAACTCAAGACCCCTGTACCAATTTTTCCATGCCGCTGGCGTGTCCAAAGGTCACGGGGTGTTGCAAAATCGCCAATACTCTGCGGTGTCATCAAACATGGCAAGCTGGAAAATCCCCATCAAAAGTGGAGGTTTACAGCTCTAAATGGTGGATTTTCCAGCTAGTCATGCGACTCATTGCCAAAGGGTATTTGGAAGCCACACTCACCATGCACCGACCATTGACCGTGGCCAATCTTAGATACTGTACATAGCAAAACAATTATACCCATATAGCCTCCGGTACTCATACGTGGCAACGGGAAATACCCCACAAATAGTGATATGAATGGGGAAATCATCTAATCTATACATGGGACATGTTCAATTGCCATTTTTGATCACCGCACTGCACACATCCAAGGTCTTGGAGTTGCAAGTGGCGGCTGGCCGAACAGCTTGGGGCAGATATAAGCGATGATGCAGCCTACTACTTGCACAACTCCGCACAAAAATCACTGCAAAAATTCGGGCATAGTGACGCCATTCAAACTGGTTTCCAGAAAACCACCCCACTCACGCCAGCACTCATGTTCCGGGGGGCCCTGAACTTCGCTTGGTCCATGCCGTCGACTATGATTTTCATAAATCTGGACGACGCATTCTGAAGAAGAAATGTCCCTGGATCAGAGCTCAGCTGGTTCCCCCGCACATTGATGCTCCTGTCGGCATCGTGCCTCTGGAAATGCTTCTGCTTTCGCAGATCCAATTCTTGCCGCTCAAGCTTGGAAGTCAAGTGCTTGCGCTCTTCTATTTTTCTGCTCTGTAGTGTATACTACAACATAGTCACCCCAATATAGGTAAGTGACTGGTACCCATCCATTCAAAACAAGTGGTGCGTAACCCTACTGGATAGATCCTCCAAGTGGATATCTCATGTCTAAATGGGAGTAGATCAATGAACGATCTTGCAGGATCATCCCCTATACATATAATATATATATATATATATAATATATATATATAATGTATATATAATATATATATAATATATATATATATACTATAGACTATATATATAGGTTTTTTTTGGAGTCAGCTGGCAAGTGGTTAATGACCAAATGAATTTGTCCCATTGTAAATGGAATATATACACATGCAGGTATATATGGGTTCTACAGAAGTTCTACATGTGTTATAAACCGATGGAATATCCCCACATATGCCCACTATATCCGTAGTAGTTGTTGGTTGCATCTCATTGTACACCCATTACACACACAAAATATCATTTCTTCACCAATTTCAACCACTTAGTAACCATCTATCATGGAATATTCCATATATCACCATCATTCACCATCTAAAATGCACCATATATATCACTAACTACTTAGTTGAAGGGTTATTTATGGCTAATGAACCGTCAATGGCCACTACTCCCGATGAAGTCATTGGGCTCCCCTTAACTAACTCGGCCCGGCCGCCGGCTTAAGCCCCTGCTTGGCTGGTCCAGGCGCATGATGGATGCAGGAACCAATGCGGCCAGGTAGATGGACAGTGATACAATGACAAGGTCCTGCAGGAGTGGATGACCTGATCGGATGTACATTATACAATATATATGTATATATATATATATACGTTTGTGATCGTTTGTGTATGTGTGTGTGACAATGTGACACCCCCAAAAAATCACACGAAACCCGCCAGGGCCGGACCATATCCAGAAAAGAAAATGGCGACGCGTTTCTTGTGAAAGGGCCACAAGGTTTACACATACCCATAGCCTCCGGTGATCAAACATGGCAATGGACAATCCACTATTTACAGATGTGCCCATTATGGGGATTTCCCGTTGCATTGCTGTTGTATTGTTGGCGGATTTTTTTGCTCGAACGGATCGATGAATCGATGAGTACGATTGCTAGTTTCTTGAAAATAACAGGCTGGCGGGTGACCAAAGTTGAATCGTTGTAATGAGGGGCTGTGCTCCCAGTCATTGTTTTGGTTGTGTTCTTTTCCCCATCATTGCAGGACCACCCTGCACAAATAGCGCTAAATCACTACCTGTTTGGTATCTGGATTAGATCCCTGATTGAAACACACCCTGAAAATTTTGCCTCGAGCCCGCACCAACCCGGCGTCAGTCCCCGAGCCAGAAACGCACGTGCACGTTGTGAGCACAATACCTAGGCGCTCATAGAAATCTCGGAGAGCCAAATCTAATGAGGACCCTTCCTTCATTCACAGTCAACATTAGATATACAACTTTATACAAAAGTACCATCATGTACAATAACATACAATAACCATCAAAACACACACACACACACGCACACAGTATTGCTACAAAGGATATAGGATCAAATCCCCATTTCCACCTTTGCAAAAATGTGATACGAACTGACTTCCGCAACCCCAAGTCATCTACTGGTTCCTGGTCTGCTCGGGAAACACAGGTCCAAGATTCACGGGCTCTCCCTATACTTACCCCTTCAATCATACCCGACAATACCTTGAAAGGTGCTGGCATCCACAGGGTCCATAAAATCTAAAAGGAACGATTTATTGACATAATGCTCCCCAAATGCGGAACCATACACGCGGAACAACACTTCAGCGGATCTGCAAGCGTTCACGGTCGTGCCTGTGTGTGCCTCCATGGCGCTTTCGTAATCGCGCCAGTTCCCTGTGAATAAAGTCAAGGGAATATTTGAGACTGTCACCAAGACATGACATCTCGGGCTGTCCGAAGGGCTGTACCGAGACATGACAAAAACAGGAATTCAAAGTAAATTGACTTTGAGATAGCAGTTTGCACTCGATGTTTTCAGATAGCTTGTAGGTCATCTGGCCCACCTATCACCCGACTATCCTGATTGTGGATGACTTTCCACTACCCACAGGTGGTTTCAAACTGGATACTATGGCAAAAGAAAACCATAAGTCCGTGAACAGCGTAATTAATATGTTTTTGGCACAATTCTTTAAATGGAAGTTTTACAGGACATGTTGTCTATAAATGATGATTTTCCATTGCCATGTTTGATTACCGAACAATATGCAAAATAGGGTCCTCGCCTACAATCTGAGTTTGTCTGAAGAAAAGGTACGACAAAATCTGGTGATCAAGTTCCCATCAAACTTTCACCTTATGGATAACCCCATAATTCACCTATTCGTGGCTTCAAGCACAACTTCTTCAAAATCCGCAGTGACAAGGGGATCACATGGGACCACCCGATATATCCCATCATTCCAGTTATCCCTCTGGTTGCACGTCCCCAGGTTTTCTAAAATGGCTGCGCCCAAAAATCCAACATGGGTTTGTCTAGAAATTTAGTGGAAAACCTCTAAATCCATTGGTTAATCCTCATGATCCCCATTTTTCGTGGCGATTTCATTGGGGGTATACACCATTTGCAGACAGACCCAAATCGTTTCCCGTCAACTCCGGGGACAGGGCTCCAATGATGGCATTCTCAGAAGCTTCCCAGGAATGGTGGTCCCATCATTGGTTCCTGTAAACTCCACAAAAAATCATCAAACATCAGAATGTTGGTTATATTCCATTGTATCCCCATTCGCAATCACATATATCCTATCGAATCCCATGAAATCCCGTTAAATACTCCATTGACTCACCATAAAATGATCCTTAAATCCCATTGAATCCCTTAGATTCCATGAAATGCCCCATTCGTTCTCCGTAAAATGACCATTCAAAAAACACATTTTTGGGATGAAAACTTCCACCAGGCTTCGCAAACAAATTTCATCCGACGAGGTGCGTCAGAACGGAAGCGGTGTAGACGACTGACCTTCGAGAGGACCGGGCCATGAAGGTGATGGAATCCCCATCTTACAGGGTGAGGCACTCGCAACTCTGAAAACTATGGTGTATGGTAATGATATTTAATTGTAGCAATAGAAGAGTAACTATATATCATTATATATCCATAAGGGATATACTGGGGACTAATAGTTGATCTGTCTGATTTTAGTTGTGGATATATGAAAAAATAGGGATTCCACCAACGAAAAGTCTGTTATAGGGAAAGGGGTTTGCTGGGAATACACTGGGAATATAATGGGAAACTTTCCCAAAAGAATAATCGTGGGCTAGGAATTATTCCATTGGCCTGGGGATACCATTAGCCCATTCAAATTATTATTCATAGTATTCATGGGTTTTTGAGACAACTTACATCACTGCGGGGCCTCACCTTGTAATATCCATAAGGGTTCTACTTTCAAGCATTGCGCTTAACAATCAAACATGGTTTAACATGGCTTTCACAATGCTGACATGGGGATATACATTCAACATACCAATAGCTGTCCGTTGGGCAGTTGGGCACCCAAACGAATATGTAGATCATTTGGGTGATACTTAACATTAGGGGGAACAAATGATCATGTGTTTGTAAAGCAATAGTAGACCATCTCCAACTTTATCATTTTCATGGGTGGTACAAACTATCAACTTATACAGGTGGTTTGTTGTTTTTGTTTTTTTTGAATCAACATTATGACATTCAAGGCGTGGTTTCAATCAGCAAACATATAAAACAATCAATGCATTTGCCTTAGCAAACTTCACCCTGTCCCAGGGATCCAGGGTTGTGTTGACCCTATGCCCGTGTTTGCACGCATGGTATCTTCCCCTTCTTCAGTCAACCCCATTTTCTATATCTATACATACAGTATACATATATATATATATGTATATATATATATATATCTCAAAATCACATGTTTGATGGTTACATCTTCATTTTGGATGGATAAATGCACATACATAAGATGGATAATTGCAGATTTTAAGCCATGCTTATCGTGAATCGATTCATTTCGCACCAGATCTATGGCCTGGAGGTCATAGCCACTCTCCATTCCGTTGAGATGGAGCAGCAAAATGAAGTTCTATGGAATTCAAGATAAACATTTGGATATATAGGTATATATATAGGGAATCTAATGGGGATATAGATATAATGGAGATATAATGGGATATGGTGATTTCCTAAGTCATGGGGGTACCCAAATAGCTGGATGGTTTATTTCATGGAAAATCCCAATCTAAAATGGATGAGAACTGGGGGTACCCCTATTTTAGGAAACCTCCATTTAAAAAAACATCACTTGGTAAACAAATCGTATCTCTAATGTCAGACCTTTCAGATTCGTTCATCTTGAAATAGGGTATCCCCAAAAATCTATCATGCAATATCTATCATTTGCATGCAGTAATATTGTTATTGTGGAGGATGTATTGCCAATCTTGAATCTAAGTCCCTTCATATTACTGGGCATCATGTTTAAGAACGGTATATAAATATATATAAATCATCTATCCATGACAATTGCCTAAAGCAAACTGTAACAGATTGTACACTAGAGGCTGATTAAAAATAACTCACAGCTCAGAATATTCGGCATTGGAGAGCTCCTCCTACAAACCATTACAAGCGTGTTGACCTCGGCAGGGATCGCAAACACACTTACACAACTTTTAAACATTTATAAACCCAATTAAATATATATATATATATATATATATGTATGTATATATATATATGTATGTATATCTATATATATATGTATGTATATATATATATGGATATATATATATATATATGATCTATCATAAACGATACTTAACCTAGCTATAAAGCAACTTAGGTATCGTTGTTTAGGGCACCATCTTGTGGACACCCCCAAGTATCACAGCTATATGTAGTGTTGCTGATAGATCCCATGATATACAAATACATCCGAACATCATATCCCAAGGTCTCACCAGTAAACACATGTTTGCCATACAATATCCCAACATATCCCATACTGCATGTGCCATAATATCCCCAGTATACCCATGATTTCTCCCATACAAAGACTATGCTAGGACAATTGTACATTTTACATATTCCTATCACATATGCAGTTACATGGTTAGTTTCGCCCATCTAAACAATTTACATCTCAAGTTACTAAACACTAAAGGTATGTATATACAAATATACAAATTGCATTCTATATATCCGAATACTACACCGTAGGACCATAGGGTATTCCGTTAGTTTCCGAAGAAAGGTACGGCTAACCTCCTAAATCCTAAATCATACCTCAACCATACTTCCGAAGAAGGCACGCCCGGATCCGTCCCTAAAAAATCCTCCTAAATTAATGGTAGAAACGATCCCCAAATGGTAGCTTCACTAGTGGGTTTCCCAAATTTTGGATAGTTGTGGTATTATATAGTTACATTACATATATATATATATATCATTTATAACTATATATGCAATTGTAATCCATGTATATCCCATTATTTGTTTGTATATTTACAAACATAGATATATATATATATACACATAACTGCACACATTACAAATGCAAACATGTACCTTTGTACCACCAACCTTATACCACCCATATCACCAACCATCACCCGCTTCGGGTCTCAGGTCCTTCAGGTCTCCAGACCCAGCCGTGCCCAGAAGCACTAAGCCACGCATGGAAACTCCCGAGCAGCCTTTGGAATCGTGACCTTCGCTGTTTTTGGTTTCCTGGAATGGAACAGGTATCATAGTTTTTATGGGCTGACACATTATTTTACCATGCGATGTGGAGGTTTAACTATGTTTAACTAGCCATAATGAGGAGTAACAGTTGATTTAAAAACCAAAAATAAAGGTTTAACCTGCCAAAGATAGCAACGTTCGTCAAAAATAGACTGTCAAATGGCCAAAATAAAGATTTTACCATCAAAAGTAGGTTTGTATGTAACATATGAGTAATGAATTTGACCTTGTCCAAAAATGGGGTGTAACCCAACATGAGCATTTTGATGGGAACATGATAATCAAACGATCAACCATTGAATTTTTGGGTATTCAATTTTCACAGAGACCAGACAAACCCGTCAGATGACAAAGTGTGTACATGCCATGTGTACATAGATATAGATATATCTTTAAAAAATACATATAACATATGCAAAGATGTGTATCCAAAATGCTGGAAATGACTGGCCATGTTCGGTATCAAACCATCCAATTCTTAGATCATTCATTAATCATTGCAGTTGTGGACGTTTAGCTGACTGGTTGACGACGACGTTTCACCTTCAGAAAGGCTGTCTACGAAGTATGTCAGAAAATAGACAATGTTTGAAACCACTCACCAGGCTTTGACAAAAAAAACAACCCAGAAAACACGAGGATCTTGGTACACCTTGTAGATCCTTGTAGTAGAGACCCCCAGGCTGGATGCTTCTGCTTCTCAAATCAACCGTGGCCCTGCATCCATCGAATTTCACAGATTTCGTGTTTCACGCGAATTAAGAAGACATTCATTGAATACGAGCAGTAGGTACTACTACAGGTACCATTGTTTTTTCAGTTTGCTGGATGAATCCTTCCCATTGCTCATCGAATTCGTTTTTTTGCACCTTGGGTTGTTTGTTTTTCCCACCATCCAATAATTAGTCATCAAGTCCCCGTCCCCATCCAACCGGCAATGAATTCGGGGCACAAATATCATATGTTCTTAGCTATCTAATCTTATCCAGATTCTGATGGGTTTTAAAATCAACAGACATCACTAGGGCCCTTCATATATCCTCATTAAAATCCATTAAATATCTCTAATATTGTCACTATATCGTATGAAATCCCCAGTTAATTCTGTCGCTTCATTCGCCCCGGCTGGCGAATGACATCGCAGAAGAAAACTTACGAAGTCAGTGCCGGGTTTGGTCCTGGAAGACCCCTGGCGATGCTGGGTATCTATCCCTACTTGCTACAAGGACACAACTGAACCGATTATAACTGGGGTCCCAAACATTTTTGAGCTATACTTGGGGAAACCAATAATTGAGATACTTAAAGTATCAGTTCCAGTTCTAAGTGGTTTTATACCCATAATTCCATAATTGTAAAGGTTCTGGATGGAGGTCATCACCATTGTTATTTCTGTCAGTAATCCCAACTTCACCCTCAAAAATAAATCATGTGTATCGAGTAGGTACTTATGGGTATTGCAATAAACATGATAATGGCTATGAAACTTTAAACTGCAAACAATTCGCATTAACTTTAGATACTGTAGTGGGTATTGATCATAGGTATCCTCCCGTAAATTGATATAGAATATAGACCCTGAAAATAGCCAAGGTTTAGTGGAAAGTAATCTTCCAACCACCTATTTGGCAGGGTCTATTTTGTTTGGGGGGCAGTATTTCCTAAAGACATTGTGTTTACCTATTTGAATCCATGAAAAGTGTCTATCAGGCAAACCAAAAAAAGTATTAAGTGTGACTCCCGTGTCATGGGTATCGGACCATGAATAATGGCTTTCTACCCTCACCCCCAAAGAAATATCCCGATAAAGATGCATAAAGACGGCAGCAACGCCTATGGTATTTTGACCGAGCAACTGATGCATGTTTAGATCATCAACCGTACCTAGGTGGGCCTGGGCCCCGAAATCCAGAGCTGTAGCGTTGCGCTCCCTCCACATGCGCAACATGCGCAGACACAAGGTCGCTTCCAGGTAGTGTCTTAATAGGAGGAACTCAGCCCCTGCCGCTCGGAGCACCTTCCTGGACGGCAGGGATTGGTGGTGGTGACCTTTCAGAAAACCTTCAAGTGCAGGCTTTAGGAAAGATCAGGTTTTAACCTATAGGCAGGTTGCTATCCATGGCCACTACAGGCACTGCAGATGGATAAGGCGAAACAAGTGGCTCGCAGGCGAGGGTGCTACACACTTGACTCAGTGTGCGCCCAGGTGTTCTCTAAAGCCTCGTCATATTCGCCTCACAGCTCCCCCCGAAGGGAGGGGTTGCTCTAGCGTGCCACCTCCTCCACACCTGCGTTTCAAGGAATCGGAATCAGTGGCCTGTGTCGCTCACTTCGACTTCGGTCTCCCTTGCTTCTGTTCCGTAGCGCTGCTTCCTGGACTGCGGATGCGGATGGACACTGCAATACTTGCAGTCACGAACCCCCTGAGAGATCATACCAAGTTTTCAGAGCCTTGTCCCAGGCGGCCTCAAGTTCGAGCTGCAGTTGGTGAGTTACCTTCAGCTGCACAGGGGCAGCTGCTATCTTTTACGTATACAGGACAAGCATTTTGGCCGGTAGAAATACTTCGAAATACTTCGAAATACTTCGAAGCCTCCATGGAAGGGAATTATCGTTATTCACGCTGGTTAAGAAGTACAATGACAAAATCAAAGCCACCAAATGACAGAGGTGAAAGCAATTAAAAAACATGGTAAACAAGGCGGCTTTCAAAAGGTGCAACCCGCTGCGGGGGCGGTGCTTTAGGTGTCGGCCACTTCTTCCCCGGATGACCATTCTATACTCGGCTTCAGGGGTTACATCTATCCATCTGAGCAGTGTTCAAAACCCGAAATGTGATCCCTTTATATTGGTTGATTCAGAACGGGATTCCTACAATGGATTAATATTAATTACCATAATCCCGAATATACACATACATGTATGTATATAAGTCATTATATGTATGTACAAATATGTATACATATATATATATGACAATGAGTCTATTCAATAATATGTATATATACCTACAGCGTACTTCACACACGGATTTCTTACCACTCATTCTCTGCCTTTTTGCTACATAGTATATATTTGCATATATTTGTTACCTATTGATTATACGCTCCAAGCGTACATGTGCATAGCAATATAATGCTACAGATTCAGTATGTACCTACAAATATGTATGTAAACACTACCTAAAAATAACAACCCAACTAACAATTTACAGTGTAGTGTAATACATTGTTTCATCACTACATACTCCTTTCTCTCCAGGCCACAGGAATGGAACCATCTCCTGCTGTTCATCACCCGAGTCGGCCTCGGCATTGAAGGAGTTGGCCCGGAACGAATGTTGGGGAGAACATTGGGGATAACATGGGGACATAATGAAGATCGGAAAGACTATTGGGAAATTTCCGGTCATCACCCTTTTCTTTTGTGGAATGGTGCAGGACGCAGAAACAAAACGCAGGACGGGACCTGTTGAATTCCTGTTGTGGAATGCCAGTGAGGTTGCGTGATGCGAAGATGTGTGAAGCTAGGAATTGGGACATGACCTCAAACAATAGAGGCAAAGCCCATGATTGGGATCCATTATTTCTGAATATTTCGGATGTGTAGGAGGTAGGAGGTGATACGGAATCTTATCCCATGTCACATGTCAGCATGTATATTGTGGCTTGGATCGGTGGGTTCGCTGCTGCTTAAAAAAAAATCCTGCTTACAGTACCTTCAGGCAACCAAACATGGTAAGTAACAAATCCCCATTTGTAGATAATTGTCCCATTTAAAGGTCCATATGTAGTATAGTGGGGGGGGCCTTCCTGGAACCATGACCACAAATACGTCGAGGGCAACTACCATTAAGTGTCCATTTCGGTTTCCAATCCACCCGAAATATGCAAGTTCATTGGCATCATCATCCAAGGTAGAGAAGAAAGCACCGGCAATAGATGCAACTTATAAGGGGTGAAACCATGCGAAACCAATCTTCCCCACAGTGTCACATGGCAGCAGGAAACCATGCTGAGTGGTGTGGGACCATCCCATTTACAACTTTCTCAAGATGATACCGTCCTTAAGGGTCACTGTACCAGGCAGGAACTCAATGGACTGTCAAATGCATAGAGTTGAGTCCATAACAAATTTTGCTGAAGGTCCTGACACAGCAGCTCCCGCACCAACCCTTACAAAATCAACCTTGGAATAGATAATCTTCAAAGCATTTCAAAGCTCAGTGTTAGAACCCGGGCACTCCGAACAAAGACTGCCTGTACATGAATCGGGATGGTCTGATGGTCCCGCGGCAATTTAGCCCCTTAACCTTTTTGGTTGGTTTAATAGAACTTCCATGTGGGCATGGGTCAACATTGGGTACCCCAAAAATAGATTAAAACTGACGCAGTGACCGCAATCTGCAATCCCTGCGCCTTGACCCGTAACCACTTAGAGTTTAACCTACATAAACGATCTAAGTGACAATTTTCCTCGGAACCGGGTCCGCGGGCGATGAGAGCGACATCTGCTGCCGCGAATGAATTTCAGGGCGAAAAGTCGCCGCGGCGAAGTGGTTAAGCCGCAACCTGAGTCTTCAAAGATGCGGTGGCAATACCTTCCCTCATCTTCCAGTTGCCTGGTAGGTAACCAACCCCAAAATCATAAGGTAAAGTCACCCAGGTTACCTATGTCCAAGCTAACCGGAAGTCTAGATTTTTTTGGCTTTCAGGCATTTTCAGGCTTCATCCCTGGTGGAAGGCACTATCAAGTTCATCTGGGTGCCACTCATGGAGTATTCGGATGTTGTATTCGGGGAAGCCACCCTTTTTGATCCAATGACCTTTTGTGTTGGTTTCGATCAGCCATCATCCATCTGTTGTACTGTTTACGTGTATCATACACATGTTTGGTTTGTTTATACTCCCATCTTTTGCCGCTTGATATGACCATTGTTCTGGATTACAGAGATTTGCTCAGTCATCCAAAATTATCCAACATTCACGGTTTTTGTTCCCATAATCCTAGGAAATCCTGCACCAGTTGATCAGTGGTTTATCCCATCATTTACAAGGTTTCTACCATCCCTGCGGTGGTGCAGGAGTTCTTTCATCCACAGTATCGTTACATGTTTTGTTGGTGAAACCTCCAGATCTCCGCACAGTTGATGGCCCCGTGCCAAACCAAGATGCACCCAACTATAACAACTCCTTGCATGACTGTTAATTTTTATACATCTCATCAACCAACAGGGAGATTTACAAACTGACTATGTAACCAATGGGTAGACTGAACATTTCGTAGCTCCCAATTTGATCCAACCTGGAGATCGACCAGAGATTCCATGTGCAAACCCCAGCATTTTTTGTTGTTGTACCCATACCAAACCAAGGTTTACTCAGTTGGGTTGTCTGGACATAGGCTTTCCCAAAATACAACGGTTTATATAAAATCATTTGTCCAAACTAAATTGCATTGTTTTGGTACACTTAATGTTTGGACAAACCCAGTTTTTTCACAGTGAGATATTCTCTCCCAACTGAAGCCCAACTTTCTGTTCCAGGACCCCCGCGCACATCATGCAGTCCTCGCGATTCGTCGGATGATCAGAACTTTTGCCCCTACCAAGAATTAAGAGCATTTCACGATCAAAATGGTGATACGATGGGGTTAACGGGATATACATAATATTCAAACAGGATATCATATATCGTGTAAAGTCATGGAAGAAACAGGTGGCATGTAATCAGTGAACCAATGGTAAGTTTTCGGAATGATGTTGGATGCTGATGAGTGAGTAGGAAATACTTCTAAACAAACTTGGGGTCCTCTATCAATGTCTATTCTGTTGGGACCAGGTTTGGGGAACCACTCGGTTCTTTTGTTGGCTTCATAGGTGATTGATGGATCGGATCGAGGGGTAAACTTCGATGATATGACGGATCATGTGTTTCCGTCAGACTTTCATTCTCTCCTTCATTCTTCCTTTGTTTCCTTTTCTTTCTTGCTTTCTGTTCTTTCATCCTCTCTCTCTCTTCTTTTCTTCTTTCTTCCTTCGTCTTGCTCTTTACTTATCGTTCTTTCTTTCCTTTCTTCCTTGGCTGAGGTAACAGTGAAATTGAATCCTTGGAAAATCTTGGCATTCTAAAGAATCAAAATGAATGGTGCCAAGTAAGATGCAACAGCCATGGTAAAGGAAAGGTGGACAAAGGGACCCAGGGGAAAACGGAGCCCAAGAAGGGCCCGGCCACAATAAAGCACCACCCAAACAAACCCTATAGTGAGGATCTGAGCGTCTCAAGGGCTACCCAATTAAAACAAAGTTCTTTGGGTCATTGTTTTGATCTTGGCTAAGGCCAAAGCAGTCGTTTTTTCGGAGTGGTGCCTTGAGAGTTTGATAAGTCAAACTTGCAGCATCCAATCAGCATACCAGAATATAATGGTCAACCATTGGATATCATGAGATAATGTGCCTGGGATGAAGAATCTGGGCCTTTTTCATTGGAAGATTCATTGGAAAGTAGATTTTGGCAGTGTCTGGAGTTGGGGTATACCCCCCAATGGATTAGCCATTTTGGCTAGGGAAAATATGGGAAAATGATGATGAACCAGTGGTTTAGGGGTGCACATGTTTTTTCAGACAACACCATATTTTACTGGAAGCAGATCGCTGGTGGCCATCTCCGAATGAACCTCCCTAAAGGTGGCTCATCCGTCAGGTTGACACATCTTGGAAATCACTGGATATGGGTTTGTCTGAAAATAGGGGATATCCCCAAATGGCCATTTTAATCGGGAAAATGATGATTTAGGGGTACCCTATTTTCAGACTAACCCATAATCTTGTTTTTGTTTTCTTTGGAAGTAGATGGAAGTAGGTTCAGCACCGTTCTGATTCAAGTCGTAGATCATCCTCTACTAATACTTCGTATACACAGGTCACAAGGGCTGTCTTGTACAAATGGACCTTGCAAATCAAGAACAACACATGACTGAGAATTGCAGGGGAGCAACTGCTGCACCCCAAAAGTTTGATTTGGAGTCGTAGGTCATTTGCAGGTGTCAATTCTTTGACAAACCCTATACAGTAAATATCTATAAATGTCATCCTAGGGGCCCAGGTGCACAGTGTTCTGCACCAAACATTTGTTTGTTGGTTCAGTAAGTGTCCTGTCAGGCACCAATTCCACCAACAATTTTGATGGTGAGAGTGAGACCCCTTGATTTTCCAACTTTGTTTGGGGTCCGAATGTGGATAATCGCGCCCAAACATTGCAAGACACGACTTCAGCACCAGTCCTCAGTTCGTTATCGATCGGCCACCGGGGCCCCGCGAAATCCCAGGGCGCAACAACCGTGACGGGTGGCTCTCGCCAGGAGCCAGAAAGGTGGTTCCGAGAGCGCTTTAGGTGGTGGTGAAAGTGTTCACTTTGAATATCCCCAGCCGTAGTTTTGGGGGTGCCCTATTCTCGGACGGACCTATACACGTCTCAAATCTGCAACATGGGACATTAAACCAACGTACCAAACCCCTTTTTCAGCACCCATGGGGTACTTTTGGATCGATCTAGACATTCGTTGGTCCTTCATAACTGATGGGTATGGTCCGGGCCTTAAAGATAAGGAACAAATGCACTGCACCCCCAGTTTGGCAATGTCGACATGCTTTCAGTCTAAATCCAATCTGATGGTTTCAGTAATTTGAATCAATCCCAGATTTTGATCTTCAAGTCTGACTTCAAATCAATGTTCACCTTCAATGGGTGCAGTAAGGTGCTTCTGAGCAATTTTTGTCCGAAAAATTGAACATCTATCATCTGGGTATCTCTTCAAACAACAACTTTGCTACGACCTGAATCATGTTTAACGCTCTGTGTGTCAACATATGTGAAACACGGTAAACACCGCCTCAAAGTTGGATGGCTTCAGATCTCGAATCGTGACTTATCTAGATGGTTGTCCGCGTATCCTATTGCATCCCCATTGAATAATCAAAATGCCTTCTAATATTATTTGATACCCTCAAGCATGTCTGATAAAACATGGCAATTGGATAGGTGGGTACTTTAATTGGACAGTCATCCATAAATGATGGATATTCCGTGATATTCCATTGCCATGTTTGATTGCCAAAGGGAAACCCTAAAAAACACCTGGTGGAATCTATTGGATGCATTCATGAAGGTCCAAGGTCCAGTCACCTTGGCATTTTTTGATATCCAGCTAGGTTCTGGATGATTACACCATGAAAACCCAACCATGTTGGATGGTTCAACCAGCATTAAACAGGTTTGTTTTTTTGCGATGGGGTGATTTCTCGCTATTGTCAGTATAACAGTATAACCTAGTATATCATATCCCATGTATAAACTCCATGATATCCATTCTATCCCCGCTATTATTTTTGATGCCTATTAAGATCCGAATTTGAACATTGAACACGGCCTGAACCATGGACCAAAAGGCCGAAATCGCCCCTGTCTCGCCATGCCCGGGGTCTCGCCATGGCGGCCTGTTTCAGCGCTTTCTTCTTGGCCAATTCCAGGTCCTGGACAAGAGCAAAAACCTGGGAACTTCATCAAATTTCATTGCGAGTTTCAAGGGAAAAATGATGGTTTAATGGGATTTACTGGGATTGAATGGGAGTAAAACCAATAAATCCGACAACTTCTCACAAGTCAATCGCAGTATCAATCCCAGTGAATCCCAGTAAATCCCATGAAACTCACAATTTACTGAGTCTCAAAAAATGATTTACTGGGATATACTTGGATTGAATGAGGTTGAATGGGAAAAAAACGCAGGTTTAACTTCTTAATGGGCGTTCGTGTAAAACATATCTTGCTTCAAGTGATCCCCACCAAGTGACATTCTATCTGACGCATATTCTGACATTCTATCTGGCACTTTTTCTGCCATTCTATCTGACTCTGAAATTCTATTTGGCATTCTATCTGACATATATTCTGGCATCCTTTCTGGTATTCTATCTGGCTTTCTTTCTGGCATTCTATTTGACATATATATATATATATACACATATTCTGAAATCCTATTTGGCCTATGTGACATCTTTTTTGACGTTCTATCTGGCGTTATATTTGACATGTATTCTCACATTCTAACTGGCGTTCTACTTTCTGGTCTCTGTTCGGGCCCATGCCCAGCTGCATCTGGAGCTCTCGGGTCCTGCCCAAACTGCGCTGGAGCTCGCGATGAGCTTCTCCCATTTTAGGAAACCTCCATATCTCTAAAAATATTGCACTAATCCGTACTTGAGCTCGTTTTATGTTTCCTCTTTTTCTCTGTCCATGTTGAACCCCAAACCTAGAATTCAATATTTAGTTTTTTTGGATATGTGTTTTCTTTTTTCGAAAGATCCAATATGTATCTCAAAATGGATCTAGATTTTCAAAATAAATTCCCAATAAAGGGTGGTATTTCATTATCTTGATCATTTTCCCCCAAATAGATTCATGTGAATCTCCAATTTCCCAATCAGCAAATGGCTAAATCCTTTCTTTTGACCCACAAATATCCCATTGAATCACCATCGAATCACCATTGAATCTCGGTCACTCCTTGTTGCTTACCCTCTGGTAATTAAACGTAGCTATTGAAAATAACCATTTATAGTGGACATTCCCATGAAAAATGGTGATTTTCCATAGTTATGTGAACGTTTACCAGAGGGTAAATCCCATGATTTTTCACCATAGAACCCACCATCTTTGTCCTCAGTGGCGTCAGTCGCTCCCTCATTGCCAGCGTTGGTGGTGGCCACCGGACGCCGTGCAGCGTGGACGCGGTTCATCATGGCCTCAGTGATGGGGCCCCTCCCGCATTCAGAAGGCCACAGTTATGGCCTGAAAGTACCAGGTATAAACGGATTAATTATGTTCAATGAACAATTGGTATTAAAAAACAATAGTGAATAAACAAACTGTTTAAAACCATCTACAACTGTAAAGGGTCATAACTGTATAATATAATATAATATCACCATACTTGTAGTTGGGAAGGACCCAAATAAACGTGAGGAACAATATCCAAGGTTTTTTTGAGGGGGAACTGGAAAAAAATGTCTACCAATTAACCCTTTTTCTTGGGAGAGAACGGGTATATGACCAACAATAGTGATGATATATATGGGGGATATCATGGGATATATGAGCAATAAGGATCAATAAGGTGGCACACTAATCCTGGGAAAGTGCCAAACTAAAATGGTATAGCTGGGTTGTTTCATGGTACATACTGGTATGACTAATGAAAATAATATGGGATATAACGAGGGTAGTCCGGTGGCGCACGTTAGAAAAAATGCATGTTTTACAATCGTTTCAAACTATAGTAATATTTGCCCGGAACCCTAGTCAACAATAGTTCTAAATCAACTTAGCTAAGTACGGGGCACCGCCTTGTGTTGCCAGAAGCAACCGGGATATAAAACCAACAACAAAAAAACGCAGGTACAATCGGATAGCGTGATGACCAACGATGTGACAAAGAATATATTTTAAAAAATGTGGCAAACAAATGCAAACAATATTTTTAAAAAAATGTGGCAAACTGAATTCTAAAGGCACTTAATTGGGAAAACTTCCATAGCGACTTGACCCATGAGGGATGTACTAGGAAAACCTTGGCGATCCTGAGGGCATGAGTCAAAATTTTGTCGTCCAACTTTTTTACCCATACACAAATCCCAATTCCACCTGGAGACTTGCTTCCAAATGTGCCCATGCAAAAAACACAGGAGTACCAAGGGGTATTAGAAGTGCGCCAATGGACCATCAATAAACCAAATTGTAATAATCAAATCGGGAAACATCTAATTTCTTTTTTTCCCCACTTCCCAGCTGAGGGTTACTAGCTTTTATCACAGCTGCGCCAGATAGAATGCCAGATAGAATGCCAGATAGAATGCCAGAAAGAATGCCAGATAGAATGCCAGAAAGAATGCCAGATAGAATGCCAGATAGAATGCCAGATAGAATGCCAGATAGAATGCCAGATAGAATGCCAGAAAGAATGCCAGAAAGAATGTCAGAATACATGCCAGAAAGAATGTCAGAATACATGCCAGAAAGAATGCCAAATAGAATGCCAGAAAGAATGCCAGATAGAATGGCAGATAGAATGCCAGATAGAATGCCAGATAGAATGCCAGATAGAATGCCAGAAAGAATGCCAGAAAGAATGTCAGAATACATGCCAGAAAGAATGCCAAATAGAATGCCAGAAAGAATGCCAGATAGAATGGCAGATAGAATGCCAGAAAGAATGCCAGATAGAATGCCAGATAGAATGCCAGAAAGAATGTCAGATAGAATGTCAGAAAGAATGCCAGAAAGAATGTCAGATAGAATGCCAGAAAGAATGCCAGAAAGANATGCCAGAAAGAATGTCAGATAGAATGTCAGAAAGAATGCCAGAAAGAATGTCAGATAGAATGCCAGAAAGAATGCCAGAAAGAATGTCAGATAGAATGTCAAATAGAATGCCAAGAGGAAGAGGAGGAGAGGACAACTCTGATGAAATCTAGAGACCGGAGGTCTCTAGATTTCATCAGAGTTGTCCTCTCCTCCTCTTCCCTGCCAGAAAGTTTTGCCAGAAAGAATGTCAAAATCTGTATCACACTATATGCCAAGTAAAGTCTCATGGTGGGGATCACTCGAAGAAAAGTAATTGTGAAAAAGATCTCCATGATTTGCCAATTATCAATTTTGCACTTTGTTCGGGCGTAGCTCTACCTCCAACATAGCCACCAAACAGAGAGACAAACAAGGTAATCTAACCATTCAAAAATCGGGGCCCAGATGCGCAAACATGGCTTTCCATCCGAAACTTTTTTATTGACGTCTTGTTTGAGGTATTGAAGTGACGGTTTGACTCTCGTGTTTGCAGCCAGTTGCAAGCAACAAAAACATAAAAAATTGGATTCATGCATTGAGCTCCTGGCTGCGTGGCTGTAGTACCTTGCAGGGCTTGGCCGCAAAAACTATCCAACATCCAATGCCAGCTGGTGCGCCGCAGACAGAAAAGAAGCGTCCGAAAACCATCTCTCCAAGCGTCGCAATGTTTGAGGAAAATGCCTGCCGCCCTATAGCAGCTCGTCTTCGCGAGAGACACTCGCCGTCTTGTGCCCTCGAAGCGGCGCTGAAACAATTATGCCGGGCAAGCCTGGAAAATATTGTTTGCAAAAGGATGTGGGCCCTCCTTGGCTGGTGCCACCTTGTCATCCCAGATTGCAACAGCCGTGCCAAGTTGTGTCAATGTGGCAATTCTTCGGGTGCTTGATGTTGTGTGTGTAGAAGCATGATAAACCCAATATATTTCTGGTTGTTTGGGTTCCGTTGTTGCCTATCAAAGCTGGTAATAGCACCCGACGTGCCCTCGATTTCGAGAGGGCATTCCCCCAAATGGGGAACCCTGGAAGACACGCATCTATATACAACTCAGCCTGGGTCAATTGTTATTGGGTATCAGAGTTACAAACATGGTGCCTAAATGCCAAGCAAACAAGTGGCATACTTAGCAGACTTACATAAATCAATCCAAGCAAATCGAGGGACATTCCATTCCATTCCATTCCATTACATTACATTACATTACATTACATTACATATATATATATATATAAACACAAATATACAAATAGACATATATATACAAATATACATACATACATACATGCATACATGCATACCTTCATTCATGCATACATATCAAATATACATATATACAAATATACAAATATACATATACAAATCTATATATATATATATACACATCACATTTGATTATTTCTATTTTAGTTTTATTATTATTACTATTATGATTGTTATCATTTTAATATGATGATCATTTCTCATTATTGGTAGTATTATCTTTATGATTACTATGTATATTGATCCAGTTTGGTGTCTCACATTCGAATTCGCCCCATCCCAGTGCTGCCAGGGTCATCCCAGCCGTTCGTATCAAGTGCTACCAGGGCTACCAGGGTCAATGGTTGATAGTCCACACAAAATCCATCAAGAAGCTGCTGATGATCATTTTCCATGTCATTTTCCATAGACCAATTCAAGGATTACCCTCTGGTAAACATACAAAAAGCTCGGGGAAATCACCATTTTTACTGGGAAAATCCACGACATTTCTACGGCCATTTTCGATACCATCCGAGGTTGGAGGATGATTCCCATCATCCCTTGCAGCATGGGCTTCAGCCCTGGGGTGCGTTTGGCGTTTTGAAATGAGCCGGGTTTTTTGGCCCCTGGGAACTTGAGCTAGCTTATAAACCCATCAAACCATGGATGTGTCATGGTGTATATATATATATATATCATATCATATTTGTTTGGCAAACTCTGCGGATGTCAGATTGGGATTCCACATTAAACACACTCAAGGCGCCACCGTCTGATAGTCAGCTTCCACGCTTTGCAGTGAGCATCGGGTCCACAGGGAGGAGAACCCGGAACGACCGCCATGTTTGAAAATTGCTTTTAAACACGCAATGATAAATTCACCATTTTGAAACATAGCGATGACTATTCAATGATTAGATATAACATAATAATATAATATATATATATAGAATTATATATATATATATGTATATATAATTTAAGAACCAAATCAAACGAATTCAGAAAATATAAATCTCCTGGTGAAATATCCGATAAACTATTCCCATCTGATGTCACCATGTGACGTGGTTCAAATTCCAGCCGTATGGGGAATCCTTGGGCCTCTTGGCGAAAAACTTGGGGGTGCAGTGGAAAAAAAGGGTAAACAGTTGGGTAGAACTATGGGATGATCACCCTTATAAGCTGGGATATTCCCATGAAACAACCCCGCTATAAGCTGACAAAAATTGGTGATAATCGCTATAACCCCTCTCCAACTCCTACCACTATGATTTTATATTCACTCATAACTATTCATAACTGAAAATGCAACCCCAAGTAGAATACCAACTCTTGCTGGATACACGTTCGAAAAACATGTCCTTTTGCAGCAACCCCCAGTCCCCGCACAAGTCAAACTTTGCTGGTGAAATATTTCCACTTGTATAGACCTTGCATCTTAAATTTTCTCCTCTTCTTCATCAGCATTGTTTCTGAAAAAAAAACATGTTTCGGATGTGGACTTGTCTAGGTTCCAACCACCAACCATCCCATATGTTTGATGGATTTCTAGTACAGATCCTGCACAACCGGCCGGTGCACTCGTTATAGCTTTCCATGAAGAGACGTCCAGCCTGGTTTCCGGAACGCAGCCGGGTTTGTCTGAAAATGGCTGATTGAAAAGGGTTTTTTTTAGGGATACAATGGGACGTGACATTGCCAACAACAAAAATGGGATGTTGGTTTCTAACTAGATTTTCTATGCTTTATGGTAGATATATCTATAGTTTTATAATAGGGCTTATAAACCAACTTATAACTAGGGGGCCCCACATTGTAGGGATATGCTGGGACATGTTTCGCGAACACTCTTCCGCGAACACACCGAGGTCCTGCAGGTCTCAGGTATGTTTCGCACAATGCAAAGATTCGCTCAGACATATTTTTACAGCCGCTTCTGTAATCAAACCGTCGCTGGCTGGGAAATTCCCGATATATACATGGAGGTTTATAGCTGGGAAAATTGATCTATAAATGTCGGACTTTCCATTGCAGTGCTTGATTGTCAGAGGGTATGTATGGTTGGTAGTTGGTAGTCATATGATGAAAACAAAAAAACATATAATCAAATATATATATGTATATTATCTGATTAGCCATTGATTTCTATGGATTTCTTTTTATTGGGATATACCCTCTGGTAATAACTGTTACAGTTTGCGAACTAGAAACTTCCCATGTTTGGGAAAATCATATCGAACCCAGGGCGTCCATAGCTACGTTCGTCAACTGGAGGGAATCTTTTTTCAGCCCTAGAGCGCGTTGAATGATGCTACATAGGGTATTATCATGGAAAACCATAGGAAAACCGTAGGAAAATGGTGATTTAATGGGATCTTAATGGGATTAATGATGAATTACCCTCTGGTAGTTAAACGTAGCTACATAGAAAATGGCCATAGAAATTTCGTGGATTTTCCCAGTAATAGCATGGTGATTTCCGCTTTTTGTATGTTTACCAGAGGGTAAAATCCCTCCGCCTCTTCATTGAGTGCTGACTCGGGAAAGGGAACGATCAGCAAACAGCGGATGACCTGTGGCCAGGCCCTGGATGGTGAAACCCCAGAGGGATTCGATGCCATGGACAAAACATGTGGTACTGATATGGTGTTTTTTGTTATCCATGTATTTATTGGGATTCCTTGCAATGAGTATGTAAATCCTTTTACTGTAAATTGAGCTCATACACGTATATATAATGGACTATGATTTGATGATCCACAATGTATACAAAGAGTAGGGTAACCGATGTCATTTTCATGGCCGAATTCCTTGTTTTGAGATGGCCAGCTTTTGAAACCGAATGAATATCACCGGATTGGTTTGAGGGAACTTTGGAACCAGAAACCATGGATTTTTTTCAAAAAAGAATAATTTCCCAATGACATGATGAATCTTAGATACCAAGCAAAAACCAAGAGGCTGCTTAGCTTAACATGGGTTAACATATCCCCAAATGTAGGAACATAATACAGAGTACCCTCTGGTAGACTAACATAGCTATGGAAAATCACCATTGTGAATAGGAAAATCCACTATAAATGGCTATTTTCAATAGCTATGTTAGTGTACCAGAGGGTAAATGAGCTACCTGTCCACTTGGTTGCTCTAGAAAAATGGTTGCTGATCATTTCCCCATCTCTCCAAATGGTTGATATCAGCCATCGTTCATGCAAGATCATGTAAGGTCCTTTTTTTTAACATGTGATATCCCAATATCCAAGTCCCAATAATATAGAATTATATATCTATATATATATATATACATGCATGAATTTGAATATATGTGTGAATCTGTGTACAATACTGCATATATATATATATCGATGTTGTATGTATATGTGTTTACATGTCACCATTCTGGTTTAATCATCTTAAACCCACATGGGCAACCCAACTGGCAACATCGACCCGTGTATTGCTGAAACCACCAACCAGATAAGATATCAGAATCATCATTGCTTGGCGCTTATCATACTTCTACCCCAAGTCATGGTTACCCCATAGTTAACCCCATAGTTTCCCCATAGTTTCCCCTCAAGTATAATATGCAATAATCTGATTTGTGCTTTTCCCTCATTTCCCATGACTGGATCTGGCAACGTTTTCAGCGTGCAGCTCGGGATTGTGAGCCACGGGCCGGGAGTTCGGTTGAATCCGCATGTCTCTGGTGAAACGTAAAAAGGAAAATCCATAGATTTGCTGCGGAAAACAAATGGATTGACTCATCAAGTATGGGGATAGCAATATTCAATGGCTTTGGTATTCAAAGATTTCATGGAAATCAACATGAAATCTCATGAAGTTGATCATGTTCCTGATGAAAATCACAATCACTACAATCATAAAGGTTTTTTTCCTATTTTCAGGGAAACCAAGATGGAAAAAGGAAACACATGGAAAACAACTATGTATCTGGGTAGCGTATATAATTAACCTGAAATGGTTGGCTAGTTTTGGATAATTGCTCCTTAATCATCAAACCAGTGAGGTCGCAGTGCGGTCGTTTTAATCTAACCAGATGGGGGTTTCCTAAAATGGGGATACCCAAAAATGGATGGTTTATAATGGAACATCCCAATCTAAAATGGATGATTTGGGGGTACCCCTATTTTAGGAAACTTCCAGATGTAACTATGGAAATCCTCTCTTCTATTCGCTAAATGTCAGTCAGAATGGGGGAGTTTACATCTGTTTCGTTAGCAAATCCCAGCTTAGTTGGCTAGGGTAGAATAGTCAACAAACATATTGGCACCACTTGGATTAAAAAACGCCAACCCTCAATTTGTTCATAGTGATGTGGTAAATCCCCAAACCATACACAAGTATAGTAGCATGTAATTATGTGTGTATATATATATATATAAATATGGATGTCTTTGAAAACTGGGTATCGGATTCCTGAAAATATGTTCAATTTCAGTAAGAATATGATGTCATGATTATATAACCAATTAATTAATAAATTAAATGTGCTTTTGTTCCCTAATTTTTCAGACAAACTGAATCCTGTATAATATTTGAACACTTGAAGAATGAGAGCCTATGGAAAACTCGGTTAAGCATAGTAGATCGTAAACCTGGTCCATCTATGGAACATTGGCAAATGACCAGAATTTTCATGCTGAGGTCGTGTGGGGTCACTATCAATACTATCAATGCTCCTACTGATGTGGTATGACATGCCATTGACATGCACCACAAATAGCCGCTTCTGGATGTAATCCAAGTGCGAACATGTACGAAACATGTCTCCGAGCTTGATCATTCCTGCCTTTGATCTGCAGGAAAATTTACCCTCTGGTAAACTGTTACAGAACTATGGAAAATCACCATGCTATTCATGGGACAATCCACGAAATTTCTATGGCCATGGCTTCAATAGCCAACTGTTAGTTTACCAGAGGGTATGTGATTTCCCAATGTTCGATGCTGAAGTCCATACCGGATGAAGCCGCAGCGGACGACTCGGTGTGCAGTTTGGATGTTTGGAGCAAAGGGAGCAACCGTATCCACCTGGATTTTCGCCATTCAAGTGGTTGGAACTAGCCATAGATTGACCAAACATGATTATCATGATTGACTGACACAGTGACATGATGTACTTGATTGAGCCTTGAAGGGCATTTCTCAAGCGCGGGAGGATTAAGGTGGAATTCTCGGCCAGTCTCTTCGGCGGAGGAAGAGCGTCCAAGTCCTAGGGGATGGCGAAGCGTCAGGATGGAAAGATGCCTGCCAGCCCCACCGCCAAAAAAAATGGTGATATAACAGGTACTCAATGGGATATAAAAGTCGGGAAACATCAAATGGAACTGAACCATGAGCATTGGTGCAATGTTGGGATTTAACCAGCTGAAATAAGGACTTGACGGAGCTAGGTTTGTCTGAACATTCAATTTTGGGATAAACAGCGGGGATATACTAGGTTTATCTGGGTCATATAGTATGGGAAATAAATGGAAATGGCTGCATATGTAACCAATCATAAATGAGATTTGCATGTGTCTGAAGATGGAGGATTGACCCCCCAGTGTAATCCAGTTTATGGATGATAAACTGATGAACCAGTGGAATTGTGGAATGTGTTTTTCCCATAAATATTGAGACAAACCCAAATGCAAAAGAAGAGTAGGGTTGGATTTCAGTGGACTTTGCAAACATGTTTTGGGACCAGTTGAGTGACGAATGAAACACCTTTCAATCGCTGGGCATTCTGTATCCCATGGTCGTATCCCTATTTCTGGCTGAACGTCAAGCTACCAAACTGGCTGGCGATCATCATCCCAAATAATTACCCTCTGGTAAACTGCTACATAACTATGGAAAACCACCATTTTTCATGGGAAAATCCACTACTTCTATGGCCATGGCTTCAATAGCCAACTGCTGGTTTACCAGAGGGTATGCTTGAAAAAAAACATGAACCCACCAACCAGTAGACTACCAACTGGTGACCCAAACAAGTGGAGTTTCAGAGGGTCGCATCTACCTTGGAGGAAAACCACCGGAAGGATTGAGGCATCACCGGCAAGGGGTCCAAGTTGAGCTAGGCATCTGTAGCACCAGCAGAGTAAAGCATACCTCATCTGCTCAGATTCCCAGAGCTGGTTTGCACATTTTAGCTGTATGTACTTTCTGACTTTCTGGAACCAAAAACGCCAAAGAAGCAACAAACACATTTAGAAAAAACAGACCATTCCATGCCAGAACTAAAGACATCTCAAACGCGAAAAACATTTTTGGAAAAAAAACATGTTATTTCGAGATCAGTTGAGCGGGTAGGCATTTTTGAAAGCCACTCACATTAGATTGACTGGTCACCATTTTGGATTAATGGCTGGTTATTTCTGCATTAAATACCATGGCCTCCAAACGCAGTAAGTGAGAATGAACAACAAATATCAAAACTAGAAGACTATGTTGATTGTAACCCCATTTACACTGGGGATCTTTTGGCAAATCCAACTGGGATCAGGAATTGCCTCCGGTAATCAGAGATGGCAACGGAAAATCCCTCAGTTCATTTTCCCACAAGACCCTGCATTTGTAGGGTATTTCCAATTGCGCCGTTTCACTACCGAAGGGTATTTCTGATCTATAGCTATTCCAATAATGGAGTGTATTGATTCCTTTTCAACAGGTTAGTAGAACCCCAATATTGACAATCAACCGACCCATGGGTTTTGGACACTGCTCTATTGTATTCATCCCTCCCTTCGGATGGTCAAACAGTCTGAACCATGGCCGTTTGTTTCGCTGTGAAATTATTTTTGAGATGGAACAAAAATTGGGGGTGGCGCCGGCATACAAATCAATTCGCTAAGTCAAGGAACATGGGACCAACGGTGGTGTGCGTTTGAAGGAACATCACCGACTATGAGGCCGGTATTGGAATCTAGACTGTGGTTCTGGATAATCCGACATCCAGTGTTTTTGGATGATGGTTACTGTATCAGTCCCATATCACATCCAATCTTTGTTTTCTTTAGCCACTTGCGATCTCCACAAGACATTCCGTGCTATGTTTCGACGTATCCGCCATTTTAACAGCTCAAACTCCCTTTACACTATCTAAGTAAAATTCCGCACAAGAAACATAATATCTCCCATATATAGAAAAACCAAGTAAATAAGTAATATCCATTTACTGTCATATCCCAAACAACAATCCGGAATCATTTTCTACAATATATCCACCAAAAAAACACAGTAATATAATGTAATATATTCACCTGAGTTTGTCTAAAAGTATGGTACCCCAAAGAATTGTGGTTTATCATGTGTTTGTATCAAAATTGCCATGTGGGTTGTTTCAACCCATTTTCAGACAAACTCTCTATCATATTGCTGGTGATACCCATATATGGTATATCCCAAGTACATTCCCATTGTCGTCATTCTATCCCAAATAAATCCCCATATCCATCATTCATTGGTTCGAGTAATGCTCGATACCTTGGTTAGAGTTGGTTATATTCCCCATGACAACCTCATTCATATCCCATAGCTTTCCGTTTTCATTGGTAACCTCTGGTTTTCCATGATTGAACCTCCAATACTAATCAAATTAGTATTTAGAACTATCTTCCTCCAATATTGACTATCCAATATCGCATCAGGGCACCAAGCAGAACCATCACATTGTTGGTCTTTTCTATCTCCATGTCCGCACAAAATCCCATCATATTCCCATTGCCTATGCACACGTATCGTTGCTTATGCAGTTGTATTCCACTGAAGACTATATCTCGTGATTTCCCCAGTATGTCTCGGTACCTGTACTTGGGGATGCAGTTGAAGTTACAAATAGGTATAAATATGGATATAAACCTCCATAAGTTGGAATATAACCCCATACAACTATGTTGAGATCTATCCACTTACAACTGGAACTGCACTTCCAGTAACACACATCTCATAAACCACGATTAGAAATACCCCGTTTTCCCATCTCATGAAATACTAGTTGGTTGCTAGGGTTCCCTACGGTGGAATAGTTCATAATCCTCCATCACCTACAATGTGGGCCCCCCTAGATAGCTAAGTTGGTTTATAACTAGCTTAACAATGGTTTATGGTAGATACATCCGTAGTTAATGGGTTACAAACCAATTTATAGCTCCCTTTAATGACCAATCACCATTTTTTTCCATATGAATCGTCATCGCATCAAACCATGACACAACGAAGCTTGCGAACCACTCCAGGGAAAATGTGGTTACGCTGACCTCGAGGGAACGGCCGCTGCAAATGGGAAGGGCACGGCACCCAAATGGAGACCAGACGCATGTAGCGAATATATACCCTCTGGTAAATTAACATAGACCCTGGCAGTCATCGGGATTGGAAGATAGATGTTTCCTCTAAAAATAGCTATTCTCAGGGTCTATGCTAATATACCAGAGGGTAGTATCTGTAAAAAGTGTATATGCAGCAACACTTGCAAGAGATATGTATGAATTTCTAATTCAAATGATGTACATTTACACATGTATATGTAGCATGGGCCCAAAACAAACAGAGAGTTACATGAAACGTTATAATTTAACACAATTATCTATGTACTGTGTATCCCATAAACATCAAGAGCGTGGTAGAAGTTTTAGCGTAACAACTTCGTAGCGTAGCATCAAGAGCGTGGTAGATGTTAGTCCAACAACTCAAAAGCACCCCCCCACCCCACCCCACTCCACCCCACCCCAGACGTATGCAGTCGTCACAAAACGCGTTTTTACTCGTACGGAGTTAGAGCCGCAACAAGCAAATGGATGCCGCAAAAATGGGACATCACAGCACATGCGTACCACAACAGCCGAATGCATCAGCACATGGAAGTCGCAGCAGAAGAACAAAGAAGATGCGAGAAGAGATCAGAGAGCTTCCGATGTGAGACAGAAAAGAGACAACAACCCTATATCGACTGCTTCTTTCCAGCGCAAAACAAAAGTCACCTCAACAAGACCTCCAAAGAAACATCTGTTCGGAGCCTCGAGCCACGAGCCACTCGCGTTCTCGAATGGAAAGCTTGCCATCCGTAGCTTCAAGAGCGTGGTAGAAGTTTTAGCGTAACGGCGTAGCATCAAGTGTGTATGATATTTTACTTCAACAACTTGATAGTGTAGCATCAAGAGCGCGGTAGAAGCTTGAACGCAACGACCGTGTGTGTGTTAGATGTTGCTTCAACAACTTGATAGCGTGGCATCAAGAGCGTGGTAGAAGCTTTAGCGTAACAGCTCTATAGCGTAGCATCAAGTGTGCGTTAGATGTTATTTCAACAACTTCATGGTGTAGCATCAAGAGCGTGGTAGAAGTTTGAACGTAACAACTTCATAGCGTAGCATCAAGAGTTTGTTAGATGTTACTCCAGCAACTTAGTAGCACCCCCACCCCATCCCAACCCCCCGATGTATGCGCTCGTCAAAAAAACGCATTTCTACTCGTAGGGAATTAGAGATGTAGGCACAAACATGCTTTCATCTTGGTGTGGACGATTCGCATTGCTCAATTTCAATTGTCCAGATGGTTTTGCCACGTATGGCATGGGACAACCTCAAACTTGCAGGATGAGTGTACATTAAATGTCGCAAGGTATGTATGTACGTATAATTCTAAAATATACGCAGTACAATGTAGATATTACATGTATTTCATGTGTCTATGTATAGATATACAGATGGACCAATCGTACTAATTCACCAGGCTGAAATAATGTCATTTTGTGATAGTTCCCCCTATTACAGTAACTAGCAACCATCATTTACAGTGATGTCGAAGCAAGCATGTGCAAAACAATTCACCAACAACCATCGGAATATTAAAACCTGCAAAACTCAGAATACAATTGCCAGTTTCTGGTTTCAACCCATACTAAAAATAGGTTCGTCATCTCAACCAATCGTGCCAAATAATGTTGAAAAACTAAGCCTTTGAACCCCCCAACCAGATCAGTAAGAGGGAAAAGAAATGAAAAAAGGTATCATTCCACAATGGCACCATAATGAACACACTGCTGAACACATCATGTTGAAAGAACCGAATGGATCAGCTGCGATGTTGATCGTGGTCCCAGATTTGGTCGACAATTCCTCCACACTCCTGTCATCCGCAAAACCCGATCTGAAAAACCGAAGAAGAAGTGCCTGACATCCAGACAATTTCAGGAGTTCACAAGAACAAGAAGAACAAAGATAACGAAAAGAAGAAGAACAACAACAACACAACCACAACCATGACTGTTTGATGAAAGCTGCTTCTTTTTATTGCTCAAGAGGGGAATTTGGGCACCGTGCCAATACTTGCTATATTCATGTGTGCTGTGGTCGAAACATCTTGTATGAATTTAAACATTGCGGGATATTGCTATATATACCCTCTGGTATATTAACAATTCGACCCTGAGAATAGCTATTTTTGGAGGAAACATCTATCTTCCAATCCCGATGACTGCCAGGGTCTATGTTAATTTACCAGATGGTATATCCCATTATATCTCCATTATATCTATATCCCCATTAGATTCCCTATATATATATATATATTCCATTAATCTCCATGATATCCCATTATATTTCCATTATATGGAGGTTTCCTAAAAGGGTGTGGAATAGTTTTTGGAATTTTTTTTGGGACAGGTTTTGGAATTTTTTTTGGGTTTATGCTCTGGCCCCGTTTGCCTTGTATTTGCAACANGCTGCATTTTTACATGTTCACTCTCCATTTTGCATGGTATTTGCTACATCTTGGCATGTTTGCCTTCCATTTTGCATGGTATTTGCTACATGTCGGCACAGTATTTGCAACAGTTTGGACCTTGAACCTGTCATTTTGCATGGTATTTGCTGCATTTTTACATGTTCACCTTCCATTTTGCATGGTATTTGCTACATGTCGGCACTGTATTTGCAACAGTTTGGACCTTGAGCCTGTCATTTTGCATGGTATTTGCTGCATTTTTACATGTTCACCTTCCATTTTGCATGGTATTTGCTACATCTTGGCATGTTTGCCTTCCATTT
>BGPT01000985.1:138090-169600 GCA_003297045.1 Symbiodinium sp. clade C Y103 | reverse complement strand
AAAGCAGAAAAGCAGAAAAAGCGAAAAGCGGAAAAGCAAAAAAGCAGAAAAAGCGAAAAGCGGAAAAGGAAAAAAGCAAAAAAGCAGGAAAAGCGAAAAACGGAAAAGCAAAAAAGCAGAAAAACAGATAAGCAGCAAAAGCGAAAAGCGGAAAAGCAAAAAAGCAGAAAAGCAGAGAAGCAGAAAAGCAGAGAAGCAGGAAAAGCAAAAAAGCAGAAAAGCAGAGAAGCAGAAANGCAGAGAAGCAGGAAAAGCTAAAAGCGGAGAGGTAGGAGATCCAAAAAAAATTCCAAAACCTGTCCCAAAAAAAAATCCAAAAATAAATGACCCTCCTTCCTAAAATAGGGGTACCCCATTTATCATCCATTTATAGATGGATTTTCCATGAAATAAACCATCCATTTTGGGTATGTCCCATTTTAGGAAACCCCCATGAAAATGGGATTGATTATTCCCATCCCCCAACAGGGAGATGTTCAACGCAGTTTTGACCATGGCATCAATGTGGTGCAGTTGAGAGGCGACCAACAAGGAGAGGATGGCAGAAGTGCTGAAGAAGACGTAGACATAGACCTGACCGGAAGTCTTGGACCGCTGTGTAGGCTAGGAGTGAAGAAAATAGGCGGTAACACCAGTGAACGCCTACATAAGTTGGGAAATAATCCGTATAAGTATGGTGTTATATATATATATACCCACTTATAGCAAGCATAGTATATTACCATGAAATGCTAAAGATTCACACACACATACAGAAAAAAACATGCCGACTGGATCAAAGAATGAAATGTGGAGCCGACAGAATCTGATTTGATTCAACCAACAAGACCTGGGCAACTTGCTTTTCCAATCCAAACGTTGGATGTCTTCATATTTCTATGGCTCAAAATTATGGTACCAAAAATGGTTGTTTTTAATGGAAAATTAACATAAACCAACCAATTATGGGGTTAATATGGGTTAATAATTTTGAGCCATACCCATATTGGAAACGCCGTGGGTTTTGGAAGATCTAGGAGTTCCGAATCATGAGCCCAAAAGGTGAAGTACGCACTCAGCCACCGAATCCCCAAAAGGTGAACATGTGGTGATTTACACTGCTGGTTTCATCGGATTGGTTTAAGGGAAAATTTACAGGAAACCATGGATTTTCCCATGAAATATAGGGGTTTCCTGTAAATTTTCCCTTCAACCAATCCAGTGATGGTTGCGACAATTGAACCAGAATTTCCGGTTTCTGCGGCTTCTAATATCATCAGCAAACATCATCATGTGGCGAACCCAATGTAAACGTTTGGCAATCTCTTCTTCCTAATATAAAACACCCCTCACAAACCATCGTGAAATATAGGGGACGAATCCATATATTCGGGACCACGCAATGTTGCTGTTTAATATTAGGGCGATGGGATATTCCCGTTGTGTATATTAATTGTATATTCCGATTATATATATCCAATTGTTATTATACAAATATCCAGATCATTCCCATATCCTCATCATAGTAGTGGTATTACTCCTATATTATCAGATGTGCAAACTCATTGAGGCTCACCACTGCCAGCACCAGAACTTCGAAAGCATCTCCGCAAATCTTCAGACCAGGGGCCAGCAGAGCACAAACGGCGCCCAGAAACATCTGCAAGGAGGGCGTTGCAATTCCTGAGCCCAGCCATCTTCGACTTGGGAACAACTGTGAGATTCACCCGATAGCACCACGAAACAACTACCACCTGGTTATTTAACATAGCCATGTAACATGGCCATTTATAGATGATTTATGGTGATTTACGTATTAAAGATGGTAGTTTTCCATGGCTATGTTAAATAGCCAAAGGCTACCATTTAAATTGGTGGTATCATTGGTGAATGGAATAGTTGACAGCATCCCACAATATGCCACTACTGGTGGTATCCCACTACCAAAAAAATATCCAACATGAAATCATCAGTCGATAGTTAAAAGCATCCATTGATGGTCATGTTGGGGAGTGTATATTCGCAGTTTTATCACATTACCGCCTTTGTTGAACGGCCACAAACACATCACTTTTTAACCCAAAATGGGAACCAAACAATATCCGGCGCTTGGGATCTTCCTTCCAATGAAGTATGAAATACCTTCTGTATCACTCCGTTTAGTGTTGGATCTATGAATTTTTGGGTCCAATAACATCGGGGGTCTTTAATCATGGTCAATATCATATTCCCTGCACAAACAAATATCTGGCTAGGCTAGTGCATCAAAATTGAAGTCGCCAAGATTCAGCTGCACTAAAGTACACATCCAAGGTTAACCCTGTACATATATATATATATAGATACATGAGTTACATCCTAAAACATAATCATGTAATAGAATGGGGAGTTCCAAGATCGAAACAAACGGGATAGGGGACGGGGTCTGGGCAAACTACTATGATTCCAAAAATGGTGACCTTGGCCACTGAAGCCGCTACAATTGTCACAGAATATTCCGCCTGCATGTGGTTTTGTCTGAGAAAATGGGCGAAAACGACTAAATCTATGGTTTCATCGTGTTTCATCATCATTGTCCCTATGAACAAATGACCATAAATCTAGGTAAATCATGATAATTCATGCACCTGAAATAAGGCTACATTGGGTAGTTATCCCTATACTAACCATCATTCCAGTGACGTCGCAGCCCAGCAACCAGTGGTGATGACGTGCAACACTCGCAGTGTCAGAGGGTGCACCGAGGGATAACACAACAAACAAGCCATCGCCCACCTCAGGATCTGCGGGGGTAAAGCTTGAGAAAGGATCTGGGATTTTTGTGCAAAAAACATGTTCGAACAATACATAAAAATGATGCAAAACCACAGGTACAAGACATCTGAAAACAATTTCTTTCGCAAATGGTCATACGCAAATAACATAAGTACATATGAAATCATACGAACATAACTCAACTGTGAGTTTTGTGATAAATACATCTAACATCACACAGAGACATGTTTGGATATGACAAGACGTAAAACCACTGACAGGTACTTCCAGTTTCGTTGCTCCATCAAATCCGGGCAAATTAGTGTGATGTTCAATAAAGATTTGAGGCTATTTTTAGATGATGACAAAATCCTGACCATGAAATCAACATGTTTACAGCCAAAATCCCAAACATCTCTAATGCGTGCTAGTCAACATACCAAATTGAGAGGACTTTACTGGAAAGACCTATGCCAAATCCTAATCAATCTTGTCGCAAGCTATGATGAAAATCAAATCACGGCTACAACATTAAAAAAAAACACAAAGGAAATCACAGGTTGGAAACTCTAGAAACATGAATATTTACATATGACTCAAATCCAGGATGTTTTCTCATTGTTTGCATCCGTGGCACATCGCCACATTCATCCCCATGTACTGCTCCACCGAGGCGTAGCCTTGCTGCCTTGCGGAGATCTCACAGTCGAAGCCGTCGCAGCCTAAGATGCTCACCTCAGAAAAGGCTGTTAAAAAATTGGTACAATCATAGGCCTGTATATACATACATACATGAATATCTTTAAATAAACATATAAAATCACAATATATATATATATAGAAAATTATCGAAACATAAATAAACCATGGGTATATAAAGGGATACAATATATACATATCACTATATAATATATCATGTAGCATGTAATATTGAATATCATTATACATCCAATTTGTGTAAATGTTCATATGGTTCCAAATTTCATATGTACATGCCAAGGGTTATGCTGCAGTTATATACCGTATATGAACTATATACACATGGTAGGGTTGTGTATTGTAGTATACCCAGATATGTCCTGCTGACGCTCAGTATTTAGTGCTGAGGTGTGTTGCTGCTTGGTTTTTTTTGATATCTGGGGCTTATCTCCAGCAAGGCTGATGCGCCATCTGCACATCCACAAGCCCTGGGCAGAACGCATTCTTCGAGGCCTCTTCTTCTGCTGGGCATGATCTTTTTGGTTTTCGAGTTGGATATTCAATTTGTTGAATGCTTCATATCCATAGCTACGACGCTCACCCAGTTCAATATGGGATAAGTCCCAGCTATGAATTCTTGACCACTGACTACCTGGTCTCGGAGATTTGATGAAATGATTCGATGAACCTGTTTTCTTGCAGTTTTAAATGTTCCCCACATTTTGCTGGTTTAAAACCCCCCTTTACCTACAGTGATTCGTACCACAAACCTTAGTTAAGCAAGTCGTAAACCAACTTAGCTATCTGGGGAGGGCCACCTGATATCCCATTTCTGGTGATGAGTTACCACCGGAGCCCAGTCACCATCGAATTGAACATCAATGGTAGGAACGACACCGCACACAGCTTCCAGGAAATATCCTCGGAACTTCGGCAGTTTGGCGGTCCACATGGATAGTGATTCATATGGGTACGGTTCAAGTCTTCCGGGGTGCTGAAATATTACATGTTGAATCAAAAGAATACAGTGAACACTAAATGCGCCAGGCTCAGGATAACTTTGATGATTTTTGATCCATGGTATCCCTGTACATAGATCTTATACTCCTTCCACTATCGACAGTAGGCTAAGCCTTCCTGGTGCCAAAGCCATTGCTGTGAACTTGCTTGCAGGGCACCCAAGAAGACCTCTCTGATTGGTCTGGACAAATGGGATATGCCCTCTGGTAGTTTGAGATAGCTACGGAAAATGGCCCATCTATAGATGATTTTCAAATCAAGGATGATGATTTTTCATAATTCTTCGTGGGTGAATCGAACATTTCTCTTATTTGACTCCCCAGCAAAAACTGGTTAGATTCATGGCTAATACTCAACAGAGTTGCTCCCAAATCCAAAACCACAAGGAAACTTGGGTCAAATATAAATTATGTCAAAAAACAACATACCCCTGGTGGCTGGTAATCTCTTCAGGCTTAAATTAGTTTTCCATTATCTAAAACAAATGTTCATCATAAAGGCAACGCTTTTCCTCCATGTTCATCATTTAAATCCCTAAATGATCGTCAACAAAAAGTACAGTGGTCCTTCATTTTCACCCTTTTAAGAATTCATGTTCAACATCAGAGGGGAAAAAATGTCAAATGACTATTTTCACGAGTGAAGCGCCCTTCCTTAGACGTTCACTTAAGTTTCATGTTCATAGAGTTGGTGGCTCAATTATATCCCGATATTTTGATGGTTCACTTCCCTATTAAATGACCAACAGGGATTCCCCATATCTATGATGATTACAAACTTCTAAACCCCCCTACTGGGAGGTGCCAGCACAGTTATAACTTGGTTTATAAGCCCCATTGACTAGAAATATGATGAGATTGTCTCTAGTTATTTGGACTTACAAAGCAAGGTATAACTATAGTCAATTAACTAGAAATTAGACAATAAGCCAAATTAACTAGATATAAATGATATCTAGAGATATACAGACAATATATAAGCATCTCAATTGTGATATAATGATTATTTAATGAGATATAGTGGTGCAAATCGGTGCAAACTATCATTTCCATGTTGCAACGCAAGTCTCGGTTTCTCGCCCCATGGAGCACATGAGACTGTCGCGCAGCGGGCCGCGGACGTAGGCATTGAAGCGGTCGATGATCTCGTTCTCGTTGTGGATGTCCTTGGGGCTGGGACGTGGGAAGTCCACGTCCAAGGGAATTCATAGAGATACCCTCTGGTAAACTAACAGTTGGCTATTGAAAATGGCCATTGATAGTGGATTTTCCCATCATTAGCATGGTGATTTTCCATAGTTATGCCTTGTTTAGGTTATTCCACTTAAGGGAATTCATGATAACCAAAATGCTTTTTGTTGATTTGGACAGCTTCACAAATGGTTGATGATGGTTGATTCTGGTAGATTGGCTGAAATATTATCCGCTGCAACAATCACCAGTTGAAATAACTGTTGATAGAGGTTGATACTATAGTCTTAAAAAAAAAAAATGGTTGCTAGCAGCTGAGGTTGAAATAGTCGTTGATAGCGGCTGATTGTGGTTGATAGAAACTACTTGAAAGTTCAAATGATGGTAAGTTTCAACCGTTCGAACTGCAAAATGATTATATATAATATTGTGCAATATTATGTAATTAGTCAACAAACGTGATCAACATGTTCCATGACCCAAATATTACCGCTAGCAATTGCCAAGTCACGTGGTAAACCCGCGACTTATCCCTCTTCCATACATCTACACATGGGGATGGCTGAACCTCAACCCATTCCTGATGGTCCATGGTGATTCAATTTTCATGGTTCATCAATAGGTGTTTCGCAACTTGCCGAATATCCCAGTGCCAATCTCTCAATAGATGACGTAACCATCGTTGTTACACCAGTGCCATACATTTCTTGGTATAATGAGTTATATTATGCCAGTTGTAAGTTGGTGTATAAACCCCACTAACTATACAATTGTATCCCCCTAAACTATAGATAGCCAAGTTATAAATCAAGTTACTAGATTCCATTTGATCACCATGAAACCTCATAAACTCCCATTAAATCACCATAGAATCCTCATGCAATCCCAAAAAAAAACCATACTTGGAGGATCATCCTACTTATTAGTAGTAAGTGGTTAGTCATATTTAATAACCATAGTTCGTAAGTCCCCCGGGTGTTATCCCATTTATACCCTCTGGTAAAATAAGATAGACTCTGAAAATAACTATTGTTTAGTATTAGTGGAAACTAATCTTCCAACCCCTATTTGCCAGGGTCTCTATGTTAATTTACCAGAGGGTAAGTGGCTTATAACCCCAGTCACTAACCAGTTACGAGGACAAATGATTCTCCGCCAAGCAGCCGCTGGCGGAGAAACGTTGAGCATCTGCAAAGTCTGCTCAGCCTCAACTTGAAGCGAGATGGGCAAGCCGTGGGCGCCCAAAAAATGATTCATATACATATGTCATATATTAAGTTATTACTTATTATATCTTATTCTTATAGATTCATTTATATTCCGCCATGGAAAAATTGAAGCTGGAGGAACCACACTTCGGGTTTTGTTCAACTTTTGTTCTAAACCCTGCAGATTGGTGACCATTTTCGTCTCAAGAACGAAAATGGCATCGACATATTGGTATATGTGGGTCCATTTTCTGTAAACCTTCAACTAGTGATGTAAACTGACGGTTGTCCATTTTTCTAAACGGCCGGCCATGTAACTGACGCTGTGCCAGGTCGAGCGGTTGCGGCTCATGATGATTTTAGGGATCACTTTCGGAATCATTTTGGCAAAATACAGGATCAACTTTTAAATTCTAAATCAATATGTCTGCATGTCTTGCTTCAATTTGTCAGAAAGAATGAACTTACAAAAAAACACAATGAGTTTTGTAACAAAATGTAGGACACTGGTGAAAGTTCCTGCCTTCTGCAAAATGTTAAATGCTTCCTCAGAACTAGGCACGCAGGAACACACCCAAAGCACCTTGAAGCCACCGTTACACTGCGGAAAAACAAAAAAAACAATAACATCAAAACGAACAGCCCGCACCCGCGTCACAAAGGAGGTACCCTTCATCGCCGGCTCCAGCCACTTCATCCCGAAAAACACATTGTTTTGCACTCCGACATCATCCCTGACACAACTCCCATGCAACATTCATGCAGCCATTACAATGCGATCTGCCCCACCAAGTGGCAAACACGCATGTATCTATGCACATTTGTATAGTTATGCTATGTATGATATGTATTGTTGTGTAATGTATTGTTAATGTATTGTTATGTATGTAGTGTCATGTATTGTAATGTGTGTATTGTGATGTATGTATTGTTGTGTATGTATGGCGATGTATGTATTATTGTTGCTTCACACAGTCACACAAATGTATTTGTTGGTAAGTCGAAAGATTGCTTCCCAACTTCCTTTGATTATATATATATATATACACACTCTACTTGGAACACCCAACAACCAGAGATACATGGTTGTTTCCCTATATGGTATAGTAGTGTGATAACAACTCTGTTTTTGGGGACAAACCAACATGGCTATTTCTGGTTGGGGCTACTTGTCCAGGTACATCGCTGAAAAAGACAAGCCACAATCGGTCTCCGTTCGCTTTCGAAGAGTCTTAAAACCTGGCGGAATATATATATATATATATATCCTGACACTGGTCAAAAAAAAACATTAAGTATCCATCATGATATAGCTATGAAACAATGTAACCATTACCCTCTGGCTATTTGAACATGGTTATGGAAAAGGGCCCATTTTTAGATGATTTATGATGAATTATCCGATATATTCATGGTGCTTTTACAGTTTGCTACGTTCAATAACCAGAGGTATATATATATTTTTTTTTTGATAATATACCCAGAATCATTCGAGCACCTGCAGATCGATTTTTGGGATGTCAATGGCTATTTGAAGGATAAAGCAATGGTTCATTTACCCAAACGTCGATGTGTTTTTGTGATTTTACGAGCAATTCACTTCCCAAAGTGCAAGGAACTAGGGAGGTGTTTAGGCACACATCTTGCGAGAAGACCTGCAATACTACCCATATTTGCTTGATGGATTTAAACTTCTTGAAAGAAACTTGCACCTACCCGATGGTGATTTAATGGGGGCCAACAAACATGGTGACAATTTCGTGGGTTTTTAATGGGAATATTGGCTGGAAAATCCCATGGAACATCCCCCATAGTTCGATGATTTCCCAACCAGCCATGTTTGATGATGTGAAACTGTTCATCTTCGGCTACCGGAAATAAACGCTGGTGAAAAATCACCAGTTTATGGATAGAGTCAGTATATGGATGATGTTCCTTCACTATCCAGTGAGGAGACAACCCAGTGTATTACAAACATACATGAAGGTTTCCTAAAATAGGGGTACCCCCAAATCATCCATTTTAATAGGATTTTCCATTATAAACCATCCATTTTTGGGTACCTCCATTTTAGGAAACCCCCCCGGCCTGTTGTCGAATCACTCTCCGGTCGCTATCCAATGTGCATTGCGCCTAGGGAAATCATGGCGTCATGTGGGTTGTGTCAAATAGTGGGCTTAATCCTCAAATGGCGATTTTGATAGCGAAACTGATGATACAACATTTAAAAAAATGAGTTACCATGCGTCTGAGTTGCCCCATTTTCAGACAAACCCGTGTGAGCTCTTGTCTTAAAAGGTTCAAAAATTTGGACGAGGATGTCCGAGCACGGAAAGACAATGTCAAGCGGATCCATGTAGAGATGGAGGAGCCCCGATATGCCCAAATAACAAGCCATATATGTATGTATATATATATATGTATGTGTATGTGTATACATATATATATATATATAAGTGTATGTGTATACATATGTAAATATATATATATATTATGTATATATATATATATATATTTGTATATATATATATGTATATATATATATACACATACATTCATATACATAATTATACATACATAGTATTATGCATATACATATGCATATACATGGAATGATGCGTGAAACGGCGACTTACGATCACCAGAGTTATCTTTCCAGGTACCATTCATGGGATGATCCTCGTAGTGTTTGAGTAGGGGGGGTTGCTACCCACCACCAACCACCTTGGGCTGATGATATAGAGATGTTTGGAAGGGTGGAATCCCCATGATAAGCCCCCAAGATAAAAATGATATTGGATCACATTTAATATCTGATATCTTCATCTCATTGGTTCAATCCTTTTTAATGGTCAAGTTAGCTCCCTATCTTTTAAATAAACTACATAACTCCAATTTAATCCACCCTACATAAATCGTTTTTTTTTTAAAGATATTCTTATGAATTAGTTACGAGCAGTTACCTATAGTTGTTATTTTTTTTGTAATCTCCCTTCACCTTCCCAAAACCACAACTAATGCGTAAATGTTGGATCCATCCAAGAACCCTCCGGTAATCAAACATGGCTACATGGCTATGGATATTTTCCCATTTATTGATGATTTTCCCAGCTGTAAATCTCCATTTATAGTGGTTGTTCGTGTTTTTTCCAATATTTTCCTATGATTTTCCCAAAACTACCATTTGTACAGGATTTCCAATTGCCAAGTTTGATGACATCGGAGTGTAAAAAAAACTCCGCCCAGGGCGCCGATCGAAAGTCAAAGGTTGCCATCTTGTCCTCGCGTGGCGAAGTCATGGGTAGGCATGGTTGATTCTAAAAAGATAAAGTCAATCTAATCTCACTGGATTGGTTTAAGGGAATTTTTGCAGGAAACCCCTATTTTTGATCGGAAAAAACATGATTTCCTGTAGATTTTCCCTTCAACCAATCCAGCGATAATCACAATCATTGTAAAATGATCATCATTGGTTATTCGCTTAACATGTCAAGAAGAGGGATTTTAATGGTTGGGTAGATCAATTGCTGTGTCACTGGAAAGAAAGTGTATAGACCACTGGCCAAACTGCGGTATTCACCATCGAAATGGAAGTAGAAAAAACATCGAAATCTTGGATTTGAGCCGTCGGGGGATGATATACCACCCAAAAAATTGCAATTTCAATGGGGGAAATGATGATCAACGATTGCATTTTCGGGTACACGATTGTTACACAAACCCAATATTGGTATATAAGATATTATGAGTCTTAATCTTCAAGCGTTGAATACCCATACAAAGTGCCGTTAACATGTTTTTTTAAGAAAACTTAACTTACTCCTTGATTAATCCATGAATGGGCGGATGGGTGTAGTGTAATGATGGTAAAATGAGAAACCATTACACCACCACTACTCTGGGTATTTTTAACGAACATTGTGGGTATGTACAGAACTGGTTACAAGTGGGTGAACTGGTCGTATAACGTGTTGGATCCATCACTTCCCCATTTATAAATGGGTTCCTATTGTGATACTGGTGGTTTCACCCCACCTGAAAAATGATGAAAGTAACAGGGTAGCATCATAACTTCATAGGAAACATGCGGTCAAATATGGGTTCACATGTTTTTTAAAACACATCAAAACACAACATTTGCAGTTTCTTTGGTGGAAAAAGTCTCCAGTGCCAGGTTGGCATTTCTGAAACTTCGGTGTTTCCGGTACAGTATGCCATGATCTGAAATGCCCCTCCCTTTGCACAACAAAATCAACGGGATGAGACCACATGGGAGCTGGAAATATCCACTGGATTCCACCCGCCGCTCTGTGCACTTTTTCGACGGTAGTACCATGGTTTTGTTTAACCCTATAGACATGTAAAAAAAAATAAAGAATCCCAAGAATGTGGGGTCCCCAGTGATGTTGCTTGGTTTACTTTCACCCATCTAACTATAGTTCAACTACAATATAAATCCAGCTGAAATAGGAGTTACGTTCACCGACAAACGCATATCTTGGGGACCCCACATTGTACAAGGAGATGCCCCCTAGTTATAAGTTGGTTTGTAAACCCCATTATGTAACTATACTACTGTATATCTATCACAAACCATAGTTAGCCGAGCTATAAACCAATTTAGCTATCAGAAATAAGCTATAAATCCATACAAATCCATTTAAATCCCCATTTTTGTTGCTTAACTCACCATTTTCTGGTTGGAACTGGGCTTTTGTTGCTGCCGAGTTTCAAGCAAATGGCCGTGGTGCTTCAGTTTTCGAAAATGCACCAGGAAACTCAAAATGGATGGAAACCTTGGTTTGGCCATGTCTGAAAATGGATGTGTTTTAAAATGAGGAATGCCCCAATAGCTGGATTGTAAATTTCATGGATAATCCTACAAACATGGACTAGAACTGGGGGTACCCCCATGAATTGGAAACCTCCAAATGGGGGATTGGTTTATAGGGAGAAATATGCTATACCAAATCATTAGGAACGATTTGGTAGCTCCATTTTCCACACATGTTTTTCCCCGGGGTCGATACACAAATTACTGTACGCATCAACACACCACCATGGTTGATCTCTTGCGGTTCCACTGCGGTTTTTGTTGGTTCCTGCTCTCATTTACTGCTGGTAAACTATTGGATCAATCCACACTTCAAGAAAACACACCGTAACTTTCCCGCAGTCCAAGTGCTGTCATCCCGTCAACAAGCTGGTTCTGAGAACCGTTCTGGGATATGGGTTCAAATTTTGGAGCCAACAGACCCGCCTTTGAGTGGTCATCGCCATTGTCATTTTGACATATCCCCAACATAAACTGAATATGTCCCTTTACCCAACTGGCCTGGCCTTCCCGGAATCCACAACCATTCGCCGAGGCACAAATAAGCCAAACACGGCGGGCACCAAAACCTGGGGTCATTCCACCAACCAATCAATCAATCAATCAAACCATATCAAATCAAAGCAATCAAATCAATCAGATCACACCAATCAATGAATCATTCAAATATGAAACACTAGCATGCCATCGTTGCTATGCGCCTTGCCGGCATCCCGTCAAGCAGAACTCGACCTTTTTGGAAGAAAAAAAGTCTTCATTTGTTTTTTCTTCCAGTGGCGCACATCCCAGTTCTAGGCCAGAAATATGACATCTTCAAATGTTGAGTAAATGAACAGTTCGACACGAATATGTAACATCCACCAGTTGTAGATTGTTTTCTTTCGAAGGCATGGGTTTCCATGTCTACGTTAATTTCTGGGAGGGCAAAATCACAAACATAACATGACTACTGGATGATATACAGTAACATCCCAGGACTTCCCAATGATCATTGGCATTTACTACTGCCAAGAACAAACACATAGTTTCTGTTGGCTTTCTGAACAGTGAACCCATGCACCAGCACTCGTTCACCATGGTTTCCCCGAGAAAATCATCTACAACTGGTGGGTTTTCCACATCTATGTTAGTTTATAGTTTATAGTAGACCGCAAACAAATGTCGAAAAGCTTCAACTGATTTCTATTTTGGGTTTGGATTTTGCCAACTCCTGTCTTGTTGGTGATATAGTTTACAGTTTCAAAACCCAGGTGTCCATCTGAAACAGCTAAGGTCGCAACACAAACGTCGCCAAAAAGAGCTGGACGTGGGAGTTTTTGTCAAAGGCCGGAGGCGGTGTGGAGGTGCCCACCAAGTCGATGAGAAAGGAACCTGGAGCTGCGATGCGCTGCCAGGGTCATCCTGGCTAGTTATCTCAAAGGTAACTGGAAGGCCAAGGGATATAATGTATATATATATATATGTACACTATACACTTATTGATTCTGCTGATTCTATGGAATTGATCATGCAATTCAAGCCCATTCCTTGCGAGTGGTGGTGGCAAGGACAAAGGAAATATTCCAGTTGTTAACCAGCTAGCCTTGGGTAAGGCAAACATATCAAGTTTTGGCTGGATATTCTGTATGTATATATATATATATTATATATATATATACACATAATATATATATATATATATATAGTTGGCAATCCACAAAAAAAGCTAGAAAAGTATATTCATGGTAAATCTCCCTAAAATAATGATGATATGATATGTGATGATATTTGTTCTATCGTTTTGGGAGTTACTATATATATATATATATACATACCTGTGCAAAAAAATCCAAATGTTGGAAATTACTGCAAGATATTCAAGACATTGAACAACTACTCATCCAGTTGGAAACTGCTCAGTAAAGGGGTCATCACACGCGGATTCTCACCACTTGCGACAAAAGGGATCTGAGGAGAGTTCACACAGGGAAGGATTAGGCGGATCTCACATTAAGAATGGCATAAAAGGATATGGAACCCTGAGAAAATGCCACTTATATCCCAATTATCTAAAATCAGCCCTGGATTGCTAGTTCTCACGATGGTAACACGAATCAAACTTCATGTTTCCGGCAAAAGTAAGCACTAGTCAAGGTTTAACGGAGTCTGGTGGGCCATGTCATAGGTGTTGCTGTAATGACCAATCAAATCTGCTGTGGAGATCCTGAAGATGGTTGCTGCTTCATGTTGGTTCACAGAACCATTGTCGTACAAGTGTTGGTGTACCCGGATTCCAGCTACATTGTGAATATACATGGTATTGGTCGGTATCCCACCCAAAAAATAATCAACCAACTGTGAATTGTGAACTGCTCAGTTGCTAAGGGTATTTACTACTATCATCAGAGTAACAAAAACAAATAATCATCCTCGTCATCATCAATGTCCTTGATTGAGTATACTCCCATACCACTATTCATGTATGAAATATTCACCCACCTGTACGCTCTTTCTTTTTCTGCATTCGTCTGAGGTTTGCTGATCATCATCTTCCAAAATTCCATGTTAAGAGGCTATACAACATGGGATATCCAATTTTGGTTGCTTTAAGTACTGCCAGGCTCGGCTGGTGAAATCCATATTTCAAATGGCAAATCAATCACCCAAATTCGCCTGGCTTCACCTCCATGAACCTCCGTTCTTCATGGCAATCATCCCAAAAAAACAGCGCATCACCGGACCAACAATGGCAGAGCTACTTAAAAGATCCATGGCAATGGCAGACAGGGTCCAGATCGGTAGCCACACGGGCCTGGGCGCTAAGCAAATATCAGGTCGATGCGATGCGCAGTTGGGCAGTGAACTGGGGGGAACCACATTTGGATATATTTTTATGTGTATATTATATATATATATCATATATATATATATATATATCATATATATATATAATATATATATATATTTTATCTATTATAATATATATATAATATATTAAATATATATATATATAATATATTAAATATATATATATCATATATATATATATATTATATCTATTATAATATATATATATATATAATATTAAATATGTATATATAATATAAAATATATATATAATATAATATAATATATATATATATAATATATATATATATTTAATATATATATATATAATCAAACGTGCTTGGAAATCCCCGAACTCAATGGAGGTTTTAAATTGTTTTAATAGGAACATCACCAATAAATGGTGGATTTTCCCTTGCCATGTTTGATTACCAGAGGGTAGGTATCCCTACTATGGCTAGGGAAAGCCCCCCAAACGATAGGTCAATGATGACACTGCAAATATGTTTAATCGGGAACATCCTGAACTATAATGGAGATATCATGGGGACCTAGTGGGGCTATGATGTGGATGTATAAGGGTATCAGTGAGATGCAACAACAATCATGGTGATATTTCAGACATGAAAATATCCATTAAATACCGAGATTCCATCCCACAAAAAAATATACTGGTTGATGAACAGGTATAGCTACTATGCATCATTTTGAAATGATAGTGACACCAACCCCAACCATCCTTCCACGTCGCGATGTTGTCGTAAAACTGGGACTCGGGACCCACCAGTTTGACATGGGCCATGAAAGCTGCCACGGCCATAAGAAGATGAGAGAAACAACTCCAAAATACTTACTGGTGCTTAGCAGGGAATGGGGGAATGGGATGATTATTAATGGTTATTATAGGTCATTCCCCCATTCCCTACTAAGCACCAGTAAGAAATATCACACTCACTTGAGAGAAACCAAGAGAATTTCAAGAGATCTTCTCAGTGAACATTGGCAAATCCTCTGCATCCATTGATAATTTTTACCTGACAAAAAATCCTGATCATATTGTGGGCATCCTTCAAGGAGTGAACTCAACGAAAAAAACACGGGATGTGAACATCGAAAGCCTACGTGGAGGTGCCCTCCCCCCCAGCAGTGAGTTATATGTCGTTTTTCCATGTTTCTCCATATGTGGGACACAACAATAGTTACCAACAAATTGCACCATTTTTTTCACGGTTATACCATGTTAAACCACCATGTTAGAAATCACCATCGTTCATGGTAACATCACAGTTTTCATGGTTAAACCATGGTTAAAGAATGGTTCAACCACCAGGTTTTCACCCTTCACCTTCACCGGATGCTCCGGCGTCCGCCCGCGGCACGCTCTTCAAGTCGCGGCACACAAAGTTCACCGCCGTGTCGTTGCCGCTCTTGGCAAAGACGGCCAGTTCGTAGTTGCACCAGAGCCTTGTTGAAAAAAAAACAAGTTTTTCAAACCCCCAGAAGTTGGGATAAAGCCTATATAACCATGGTCAAACTATGGTATAACTATTGTGTAGCTATTGTTGCATATCCACTTCTACTAGTTATTAAACTATACTGCAAATGATGAAAAACCGCGCAAACTACTGGGGATTCTACATGATTCTACACTTGGTTCATGGATGGTGATCGTCAGCCCGGGACAAAACGGTTGGCCTGGATGGATTCCCCTCCTGGATTTACGTTTACATGTGGAAAATCCACCATGCATGTATAGACCATGTTCTTAACATTCCCAGAAAATCATGTGTTCAAATGTTTTCAAGTTGGCATCTTTTTAAAGTGGCGATGTCTATCACCAGCAGGTCATTCCCACATCAGCGTTTGTATACCAGAGGGTTATTCCACATAGATCACCAAAAATGAACGCTACCCGCTACCATGTGGTACTCAAACATGGCCACGGAGAATTCCCGACTTTTCGGTGCATTTTCCCATTAAAACCTCCACTTAGTTCTGGGTTTTCCCAGCTTGCCATGTTTGATTGCCGGAGGGTATCATGGGGATGTAGTCGAAGATACAGAATGGGACATAACCATACACAAGTGACCAACAACTATTGGAGGATATTGCATGCCATATAATAGGGTGATTTCATGGGAGGAAATTCAATATCACCAAGAAGTTAGAAGGGATATACTCGGGATACTTCATTGGGTATATTTCTAACAAAACTTATGGAAACATCAAATTAAAGGCATTTGTTTAATAACTATAATATGTTGGGAAATAATGACAACGCTGGGATATGCATCTTATATAAACAACATGTACTCATGTACGTACACAGATATCGTTCTAGGATGTTCTAGGTATCGTTCCTGGTATCGTTGCCACAAGAACTGAATAAACTTTGTACACCCTGTCGAATATAAGGTTGACCGCCGTTAACTTCAAAAGGCGCTGGCTTTTGACAGATGCTCATATTATGGGGATCCATGGGGATATGGGAAATCCTTGGATATATATGACTCTCAATGTCTCTGGTGCTGATGCCCGCTTCTTTTGCTGCCCATTGGATTTTGCTTTCACGGTGTTCACAAAGTAACCCGTAGTGTTCTTCGGTTTCATTGAATTGCCACCAGTTTTTCACCGTGATTTTGCTTGCTGCTTCGGATCGTTGTTTGTCTGCTTCCTGGCAGAGCAAGTATGCAAGCTGGTGCTCAGAAGCTAACATTTGGTCCTTGAGGTCGCGAAGGTCATCCACAATGTCATGAACTGTTCGTTCAATGTCAGTGGAAAGAGATGCGGTCAAAGCAACATCCAGCTCTTGTGGTGGCATATCTTCTTCTTTGGTTTCTCTTTGTTGGCTACGCCCTTTTTGGTCTGAACTGGGGCGTTCTGTGTTGAGCGAGAATCAGGGCTCCTGTTTGGTCCCCATTGCCGAGGACCATCTATAACTATAGACGCCATTGTTAGGGAGGGAGCTACTGCTACTTCTATCGCGAATTGCCTGAACCACACGGCTTGAACCTGCTCAGGATGGTGCTGCAGTGCTTGCTTTGCTCAAGCGCGCCCGCTTATTCTCACTTGCCAGCACCTCTCTCAGCTTGAGGACCACCTGAGCACTCACGTCCTCGAGGTGGCTGAAGCGAATGTCTGCTTCGCGTTTGTGTTCTTCGATCCGCCGCTTCATCCCAGTCGCCCTTTCTTCCATCTTGCGGTTCCATTGCTGTGGACAAAACACGGGTTGGTTTCCCACATTCGGGAACGATCAGCAATCCATCGACGGAGATTGAAACACACGTTATGTTTGGATTCCAATGTGGGATGGATGACCATAAACCATAAACCATCAACCAGAAAAGGAAGGCGCCCCATGGTTAGCTAAGTTTGTTTGCAATCCCCAACCGCAATAGTTGGGTTTTTCTTGACCCTACTAGTAGCACATATATAATGGGGGGGAGGTACCCCTAAATCATCAATCTTATAATAAGACTTTCCACTATAAACCAACCAGCTATTGGGGATCCACCATTTATGGAACCCCCCAATATATATCCTCTGGTAATTTAACATAGCTATTGAAAATGACCATAGAAATAGTTGATTTTCCCATAAACATTGTGAAATTCCATAGCTATGTTAGTTTACCAGAGAGTAGACCATGTTCCTAACATTCCCAGAAAATATATAATATTATCTCCGTGGTCATTGTACCACATTCCATGCCAGGCACCGTTCCAAATAGGACGGATCCCACAAGACCAGCATCTCATTGGAACGTGCCTCGAGGGGAAAACGCTAAGGGCCTGAGAGGGGTAAGGGGTTGATCCGAAATGAGCCAATATATCTATATATCTTAGAAATGGGTGAAAACAGGAATTTGAAATAAGGAGTCAATTCACAATGAAGATGATTTGAGATTCGGAATTATTCGGTACCTTTTTGAAGGTCTTTTTGAGATGAAGGGTCTTGTTGAGGCCAATCAACTCAATCAACTTTGGGGCTTTGGATGGCTTTGGGGCATTCTGGGGACAGAAACTCGCCCGACTGCTAGGTCCCACAGTTCGACTGGTCAATCTCACGACCACGGAGAGTCGTGGCTTCAAATCGTCTTGGGGCATGCGTCATACCCTCATCTATGGTCATTTGAGAAGGAGAATGATGAGGTAAGGCAATGGAATTAGCGGTATTTTCAGACAAACCCATTTAGATAAGTTGGTTGATTGAGGATTGAAGATACAGCTACAGCCGACATTCCTCTCACTGTTGCTAAACTATTCAAATTGGCTTTTGCATGCTTTTGCCTCCTGCACCACAGCTGTTGGAAATTATCCAACGTTTGCTTCTGACCACCCACGCCCCCAAGAAAACACAGGTGAATCCTAAGAACAACAATTTCCTGAGTACGGAATCTCATCTCTCAACGGCCAATGTTTTAGGGTTCCATCTGCTGTGTGAAAACGACGCATGTCAATAAACGACACGTGCATTGATGATACCTACAATTGGCAAGTTCTTCGCATCCAAATGTGTCTACAACGTGCTGCCCCCCCACCTGTCAGTTGGTGTACAAACCCCATGAACTAGTTTGGTGTACGGTATCTACCATAGTTACTAGTTAAACTGCGGATAAACCAACTTCGCTGACTATGGGCATCATCTTGTAGGATCGATGGCAGAAATTTGCATCACTTTTCAGGCAAACCAGGCGTTTTAACTACCCAAGAGCAGGTTATAACGAAAGTGGACAACTGGGGCTTGACTATGTCCGATTTCATGTGATATCATCCAATTATATTATATCACCATTGATTATGATTTGATAATATTTGGCATTTGATATAATATATATATATACATATATATTTATATACACATCTATCATATACATCTATCATATACATATAAATACAAAAATTATATATTATATTATATTATAATTACATTATAATCATATTATAATTATATCATAATTATATTATATATTAATGTATATAGATATAATGCCAACATATATTCACCATGACAATTAGATATATTCTCAAGTCCTACTATATCCCCTTTATTTGGCTTGACCTTTCAGCATTTCTTCAGTGATTCCTCGAGATTGCATTGCTCGGGATACACCCCTTTGCTCTGTGAGACCCCAAATGGGTACAAGCTCCATGATGAGTTATGACCAGAGCATATTTCTTTGCGACCAAAGAGTCTCTGATCGTTGATGATCGGTCTATGACATGGTCTATGATCCTTTTAACTTCGTTTTGGTCGTAAGTCATAGTTTGTATTTCCACTTGAGAAATCCTCCGTCGATCCCCAAATGGCCTTAAACTCAAGTCCTTAGATTTTTCCGAATTCTTGGTGGACAAAAAATCCTACAATGTGAGGCCCCCTAGATAGCTAAGTTGGTTTACAACTCCAATAACTATGGTTTATGATACTTATAACTATACTTTTCATGGGGTTTATAAACCAACAAACATAACGTTTGGGGGCCCCACATTGTATGAAAAAAAACGATGTTTCCCATGTCATCTACTTTTTGCCTGGACCCATGACCCAACCCGTCCAACCGGCCCAAGCACCACAAAGACAGGGAGGGCTTGCAGAGTTTGCGCCTTTAACTGCGGATCTTCCTACGCGGCTCGATTTTCATGGCAAACCAAGCCACTGGTTTTGTTCGGAGACTGGGACCCCTTCGGGATATCCTGTATGTATATATATATATACACATATGTATGTGGATGATGTATGGTATATATATATATATATATACATGTATCATATATCTATGACCAAGGTCGGAGACCCTGCAAAAAGCAGAGATTTTATTGGTTGGTTAACTATGTATATGGTATCCCATGTTAGTACATATCACCATCTATGAGAAGAAATACAAACATCATTATTGATATATGCGTCCAAGGTTGACTGTTGAAACCTTCACATTCCTTTGTAAGCTCCCAGTACATGTAGGTATTTGAAGCATATAACTATGTTTAGGCGGACCAGAAATAAGAACAATTGGGGGAGAACCAAAAGACAAGCTAAAACAAGGACAACCTATCATTGGAGGAGTGAGTTTTCCCAGTCATATCCCCTTATCAAATAATATACAGTATCCAAATAGATTTAGGAGAAATCCAGTTGGGAGACTTGGTCATCCAGATCAGAGTTGGTTTATAGTCACATTGGCGGGTGTGATCTTCAGGTGCAGGTGTTGTATATGAGGTATACCGACATCACCCTTGGTCCTGGTTGACACACGTCCGATCGAACCAGAAACGCTTCCTGGCAGAAAAAATGTTGGGTATCTTTGGGTACTGCTCATAGCACCTGGCACAAACAAAAACCCAAGAATTGAGAAGGGGAACCTCCCACATAATCTACTCCCTCATTTTTTTTTCGGAATTTCAGATGATCAATGGGTACAGTATCTACCTCTTGCAAACTTATGTAGATGTGGAAAACCAATGGTTTCCCTACAGGCCAATGATCTAGAAATGGGAGTTTTTGCAAAACTATACATGCAAACACAGAAAAACACAAAGGCCTGCGCTGCTGTTTGTGACACCAGAAGATGTTTTTTCGCTTGAACTCATTGTTGGCTGGTGTCCAGTCACCATCATATTCGGCTTCGATGCCTGTAAATTGACAGAGGGATGTCGATGTCGTTGATTCATCCCCGTTTCAGGTACGTAAACTCCCCTTACACTCAATTCAATATATACAATATGTGTAAATATATATATATATATAAACCATGGTTTCCTGTAGAATTTCGTTTCAACCAATCCAATGAACAATGCTTACGCTGTTTCCTTTTTGGTATATCAACTTGATTTCTTTGGTGAACTTTGCTTCTTTGCTGAGCTTCGCCGCCCTCGTTCGAGCTTTTTGTTGTGGTTTGGCCAGAAAGCTACTAGTAGAGAACATTGCTACCAAGCTGGGATTTAAGCCTTCACAAGGTGGTGCCCCATACTTAACTAAGTTGGTTTATGACTAGGTTAACTTTATGGCAAATATATCTCTGGTTAATGGATCCCTGTTGGACTTCGAACCAAACCTGGGGGCACGATTCTTTAGGGACTAAATCGAACATCCAGGTCGAAAACCCAGGGAAATCGGAAACCCAAGTTTGGTTTCACTTTTGGATCTGGGCTGGCACCTTTCAAAACAGAAAAGGGAAAGAACATCCTTGGGGCCTTGGGGAACATTTTTTAGAAGAGTGGTTGGATTTTCATTTTATAGGAACCGTCCTGCTAAAAACTTATTGGCTAACAGTGTTGATTACTCGTTGGTTACACTATGTTTCAATATGTTACAGTATGTACAGTACTATTGCCCACTGACAATCCCCCCTGCCACTCCTATAAAATGAAAACCCAGCGTGACTCTGACCACCAATTCAAAAAATATCCACTACTGAATCCCAGTGATCAGGAAAAAGACCCCCCACAGAATAGAAGACTGGGTTTGCCAGGCACAAGTTTGGTTTCACTTTTGGATACTTTTTCCCCAAACCGGCTGGGCACAGGATAGGAAAAGCTGGCCTACCAACTTGCCCACTATAGAATCATACCCCCAAGTCCTCTATTATATAGGCTTTATTCCAAAGGAGGATGTTTATGGGCTTTATAAACCAAAAAACATCACGGAAATGGGCACTACCTTGCACCCATTGCCCCGACGGCTCAAACAGGCCCAGTGCTGCTGACATCGCAGGTGCCCCAGGAAAAACACCAGGAAGAAGACCGTCATCGGCCAATACACCACTGCGCGGTGTAATTCCTGAGGTGCCCAACGTTCGGAATCGCAATAAAGTTGAGAACAAATAAGCACTAGAACTAAATATAGCTAGGGGTTGTAACTTAGTGGGTCTTACATGGTCTTACAAACCAGACTGGTGCCTACTCTACAAGTCTTTGCGGGGTAAAAAACCTGTGCATGTTTCTGATCTCTTGGTATACTGCTATATATATATAGTTACATCCAGCTAAATCTCTCCATCCTTGTTGCTTAGTCAGATCCTCACTTTCCATGGTAAATCTCCTTAGAAAATCTAATTTTTGTCAATTATCCTATCTTGGATTTCCTGCTTTGTAATCTTTCTTACTATGTCCCTTTTTCTGAGTCTTTCGAACCAAAACATATGGGTTTGTCTTAAAATACTACCCAATTTTTTAGCCATTTTCACTAGGAAAATGGGGTTTTACTCCACTGGAATTGGTCCAAGCTTCGAATATGGTCTGCGCTGAATGAGCGATTTCGCTCACACTGCCAGCGCGCAGTACCAAGATTAGCGCCTACGAGAGGTGGCATACAGTCGGTACCCTCAGCCACCTGCACCTCGACCCAGGTTTCACTACCTAAAGACATATATTTCGTTTGATAAGATTGAAAGTCTAGACCTAGGCATAGGATTCCCAAATAAAGTTTCGCTTCAGAGTCTTGAACTCATCGTATTTCGCAAAAACATGCAAAAAAAATATCAAGGAGCAAACATACGACACTCCTTTCTCCCGAACATAAAATACAATTTTTGGAAACCACTGGGTTAGTAGTGGCCATATTCATTTTGGGGCATATGGGGTGCCATTAGCCACCTGACTGTGAAATAGCCATAACTTGGGGTAAATATTACTAGTATATCCAATATTATGGGTTTATAATCCAATTTTGGTTGATAAATACATCTAACTATGAAGAGGTTAAGTTTCATCCTTCTAGCTACTTCGATTTGTCTATGAAAAGCACACTAGTTAACCTATAGGCAAACAAGACAAACAGAAAACGTATCGTTTAGGAGGCCTTACTATAGTTAAATGGTTCAGATCTTGTGCCACTACACTAGTTTTTGTTGGTCATATTGTTGACGATATTACGCAGAAATCATAAATCAAATATACAATGTGAGGCCCCCAAAATAGCTAAGTTGGTTTATAACTAGGTTAACTATGGTTGATGGAAGATATATCTATGGTTAATGGGGTTTATAAACCAACTTAGCTATCTAGGGGGCCTCAGATTATATAAATCAACTGTTAATTTCTATTCTTCGCAGTTCAATCCCAAAGTTGCCGAACCAGTTTAGAACCAGTTTCAACAGATCGACTAATCAATATCCCATTCATATCCCACAATGCACACTATCCATTGAATTCTATAGATATTACATCCATATTCCAGTATGATCCCAATATGGATTAATATCCCATTACTTAATATCCTATTAATATCCCATTATCAAATCCCAAGTTTTCGTCAACCGAAACAAACAGCCCCATCCCAGGCTGCGCGCGCCGTAGAGATCCAAACCACCGTGGCAGAGGACACGGCAGTGTCGAGATTCAGAAAATGACCTCGTGCCAGATTTGGGGGAAATCCCTAAACTAAATGGAGGTTCATAGCTGGGAAAATCATCTAACATTAGAGATTTTAATGGGAAATCTCTTATAAATGGCGATTTTAATGGGGAAATCATCTATAAATTCATCTATGCAAATAATTAGAAGTTGTAACGGGGGAATCCTCTATGAATGGAGGTATTTATAGGAAAATCATGTACAAATAGTGGTATTCCAGCAAGCCACGTTTGAGTACTGGAGGGTAAATCAAAGTTTTTGAAGCGATGCTGCTGAGTGTTAAATCTGATTTTTCATTTTAGATTTTTATGGTTCAGCTCATACTCTTGTATACTTTTGCTGCTTTTCCAGGTTTTGTTGCCCCCATGTTTCATGAATTCTTGATGGTTACAAGGTGGTGCCCGCCGTGATGTTTGTTGGTTTTTTACAGCCCATTAACTAGTTCGATACATCTATCAAAAGTCAAAGAATTCACTTAGTTATCACCAACTTAGCTAAGCATCCAAAGAATGTTTAATGGTTAAAATCCGATGAAATCCCATCAATGTCCATGAAATCCGGTGAAAACCCCTATTTCTGTGATGGTTTCATGCACCCCATCTGCCACCGAGGTGGCGGCTTTCCCGAGGCCCCCTCCAGCTCCGAGTGACAGAGGGCAAAGACCTTCATCCAAGAGGGACATCGCCAGGAATGACTGATGAAGAAATCCTGGATTTTGGCGCTTTCGAGATGAGCAGGGAGTCATTTAAGGGGGCTTCCTAAGATACCGGGATACCCCAATAGCTGGAGAGTTTGTTTCATGGAAAATCCAACTGGATGATTTCGGGGCACCGCCTTTTTTAGGAAACCTCCATTTATAAAGTTGGTGATATTCAGAATCATATTCCAGAGCAAACTGTAACAAATTACCATAGGGCCATAGGGTAATAGGTTCAATAAACCACCCACCAATGGCCCTACATGGGGGTGATTGGAGTGAATGACCATCCAAAATCCGGACACATGTGGATTTAATTCCATAAACCATCTAAGAAATGGAGATTCACCATCCAAACATGGTGATGTTCCTTAAACGCACCTGGATGGATATGTTTTGCCCAGCAAAAACATTGGGAATTAATATGGGAACTCCGCTAAGCCACACTTGATACACCCCAAGTTAGTTCACCACAAAGTTGAACTGAGCAGACCGCGCCGCTCTGGGACTCAATCAACATGGGGATTCAATAAACCATCCAACAATGGCAAGCAATGGGCATGATATGGCATGATTGTAATGGTGGAATTCACCATCCAACATGATGAAAACATGGGATTAATATGGTAATGGTTTCATCCCAAATCCTCGCATTTGGAATTGCGTTTATCTCTTCAAACTATGTCGGCGGAATAGCTGCACGCTATTTCTTATCTAAGTTCATGGATTGGTTTAGGTGTGGGGGAAATTGGACTGAGAAACCGCAATCAATCTTGCTCTGCAGGTTTCTTCTTTGTCACGTGGCTTTGACTGAAAATGAGGTCCCGAAAATTCTGACGATTGATCTTCTCTTTCCCTATGAAACTCGCCGTAAATTGGAATACTTCCCATTTCAATGATGCACATTCACTCTTCAATGGCCAAACCCCAGCTTTTCATGGCTTAATCCACAATTTTTGTTGCTGATTAGACCTTCGGCCTACGGCCAGTGGTACCATCAGACACAACCAGATGCATTTTGGTTTCCGCAACCCCTCTGGAAGTCTCATGGAAGTGGCCTTTCTGGTAAAAGTGTTTCATGCTGTCTTTTTATACGTATACAAGCAACATGCAAATGTATGAACAAACCAGCAGTGGAAAGATAAGTAGGTGTCCATCAATGAATTGCTGAGAACACGTCAATGATGAAAATGTCTCAGGTTTTATCATACAAGGTGGTGCCCCATATTCAGCGGGAGACTCGGAGAGGTTTTTTTTGAAGGAATCAACAAAAAATCTGAGGGACCAGAAAAAATGAATTAGGCATCAAAAAATAAAAGAAATAAACTAAATGTAGCGGGGGCAAAGGTTGGGTTGTTCGTACTCTGGATCAGCTAACATGAATTTCTTGCAGAAATAGGTATAGTCAATGGGGGTTAGAGACCAAATGATAACTGGTGTGCACGACATTGTAACTCTATACTATACAACTATATCTGGCTGAATTAAAATACTGTACTAAGCTGAAAATAGCTCGTTACTTGATGAGAGAAGATGCACGCTCCCAGCCCGCAAGCTAAAAACCCGAAGGCTAAAAATATCGCAGCCATTCTGCCAAAGAACTCGATAATATCGCCGTTTGGAGTGCCAGTATTTATGCCAAGGTCAGCCAGAAACCCTCCAGGGTTCGGTTGGTTGGGGACAGCTCCAACCACGATTTCTATGTACCTTCCTGGTACCAATCCCACGGTCGAACATATGACCTTCGTAGCAAGAACCCATCCTGTCCCAAAGCCTTCACCGATAGTGCTGCACAAGGTTGCTACGTACAGCAACGGAATGTCCTCCACGTTCCCAGCACGAGACTCTCTGTAGACTGTCCCTGGGGTGGCATTTGCATGGCATGCACTCACGCGCACTTCCGGAGAATCATCAATGACAAAGTCTGGAAGACGCATCTTCATAGTGATACCCAAACTGTCTACCTGAGCTGAAAATAGCTGCTATCATACGGCCGCTGATGGGGATTCCCCTGCACATTCATTCCAGTGACGTGAGGTCGTTACAATTCATATATGCTTGTTGGAGGCGGAAATTTGGAACAAAAATAACAAAGGCATCGACCTGGAAAATTCTGATTGAACATCCGTTACTCCAGGGTTACATCCTCCATGTTCGAATGGTATTCTTTGCCATTTCTGGCGTATTTGTACAGGAAGGGGCCTCCCAGTTGCGCCTGTTGGTGTATAAACATTTTGAACAATAAAGAACTATCTGACAATATACAAGAATATATATAGATATTATATATATATATATTCATACTATACTTATTATAAACCTACTTACCACGACTTACCTAGGGGCCTTCCTGTATCCTAGTCACTGGGACGCCCCAGGCGTCCCGCCACGGGATTCAGGGTCCAAGCATCGACTTCCGTCACGTTGTTGAACGAATCCTGAGCTGCGGGATGATCCTGAACTGTTCGTAAGTGGTAAATGGCTGATGTCACCAGAGAATACCAGATATCTGCGATATATTTGCTAGATATCCACTTAATATAACTTAATCATATTGTTAGTAATCATATGGTAACTGGCGATCTTCTACCCAGTTACCAACCGTGTACTAACTTCAGGGTTCATCCAAGGAAGAGAGACAAACCCTTTCCCGCAGCGAACTGGTTTCGAAACCCACCAATACCTCTACCACCTTGAACAAAAGAAACAGTTCACATATTAGATTATATTCATTGGAACCATGGATTTTCCCATGAAATATAGAGGTTTCCTGTAAATTTTCCCTTGAACCAATCCAGTGATATATTAGATTCACATTTGTTTTTTTGCTCCACTAACTTTGACAAAGTGGTTGACGGCGGAGGACAATGCCTGGTGCCAGCTGTCCCTTCGGGGTTCCAGTGGAGAGAGGCAATTAGTTTACCACCACTGTGGGAACCATCATCTGGCTCTAGCTGGTCATCCATGTTAATATGAACACACTTGCATGGGCGAAAAACACCTATTTGATTGTGGTGACATCTTCATTTGAGGGTTGGGAAATGTTGGGAAATCCCCAGCTGTTGGCAGAAGCTCCAAAAAAAATCCTTCACAAAGATGTGCCGATTGTCTATTCATTCAATCCTCATTGTTCCCAGTTACCCTCTGGTAAATTAACATAGCTATTGAACATGGCCCAGTCGAAATAGTTGATTTTCCCCGAAAAAAAAAGGTGATTTTCCAGTAGTTATGTAACAGTTTACCAGAGGGTAACTTCCACATCATTCGAAGTCAAATGTTGAACCAACGTTGGTGAATTCCTGGTACCAACAAACGGTGAATCTTCCGCCTGGATCGGAGATCTCCTCATTGGGAACCATGGCAAATCTGAATTTCGCAACAAACTTACCATCCAACCAACATAGACCCAGGGTTGGAAGATAACATTTTCATCAAAGAAAATGAAGATTCTCAGGTTCTTTTTGTTGGTTGAAGGGATGAATATTTGGCTGGAGAGTATATGATCTCGATTTCTAGCAAAAAACAGCACCTCTACTCAACCAAGTTGTCCCTCCAAGAGTCATGTATAGAACGTGTCTGCACCAGTCAGGTTGGTTCTAGTACCAATATGCTGGGTCATATCCCAAAATAATTGTTTATAGTTATACAGTTATACATGGTTATACCATCTTATCACATATTCGTTGCCTTCCTATCAGTTTGTCTAATCTTCATTACCCCAACTGTGGCTATAACAGCTATACTAGTGTTGCCCATGTAAGTATTTACACTGTTCTGGCTAAACTACATTACCCTCTGGTTATTTAACATAGCCATGGAAAACCACCATTCTTAATAGGCAAATCACCATAATTCATCTATAAATGGGCCATTTTCCATGGCTGTGTTAAATAGCCAGAGGGTACTTCACCAACCTGGCCATGATACCATTCACCTCTTTGGCAAGATCCACCCGGGAAGTTTCACCATTCTATCCACATGATTTCCGAAAAAAACACCATGTTCCATCACCTTTGGTGGTCAAACCGTGACTTTTGAATATTATTGATGCTTATCTCAACAACTAATGAAATACATCATAACTATTCAGGCCCCTTTTTTGGTACTTACTGTATATCTCCATTGTCCCTTCGGTGTATCCAGTTGCCATAGGGTAATACAACATGGCAATGGAACAATTCTCCATTTATGGGAGACATATATTCAAACTTCCAAAAAATCGGGGATTCCCAATGTTTCATGAAATCTCAGAAGGTATAATTATCCAGAATTCATCCAAGAGTCACAGGAAGTTTCTGATTCTCCAGAGCCTTCTTCCAACAACTCGCTGACGCTGCTGTCGCTGCTGTCGCAGTAGTGAACCCCGGCGATTGGAAGAAGGTCGCGGGCCAAGTCCGTAGAGACCTGGCACAAGAAAGGATGCGAAGCTGCAATAAACGTGGCCCCCAAAGAGTTTGCTATGTTGGTGTATACAACTATAAACATTGGAGTTTATAGGGAATATAAATATGTATATACATATGTATATATATTATATAAATATATGTATATATATATATATGTATCGATATATGTATGTATATATATATATGTATACATATATGTACATATATCGATAGTTGAATAGAGTTATCTACCAATTTGGAACTGGACTCCACTTTGTGGAAATCATTGGGAATTACTGGATCAGCAAGAATCATAACTCCGGATACATCATGGGGATAGAATGTGGATATCATGGGAGATGATATAACTTACTGGTGCTTAGCAGGGAATGCAGGAATGGATGGGAATGGGATGATTATTAATGGTTATTATAGGTCATTCCCTCATTCCCTACTAAGCACAAGTAAGATAAGAATATATACCTATTATTTCCCCATCATTATACTTATATAATATGAAATCAACATATATAGATATGATATAATGGGGATATAATGGGATATGATATGATATGAGAATATAATGATTGGGTTGATAAGATATAATATCATTGGGATATAATATTCCATCAAATAAGAGTAATAAATAGAACGAACCATAAACCATCATTTGGGTTTGTCTGAGACTAGGGGATATACCCCCAATTGTGACCATTTTAGCAGGGAAACTGACAATAGTAGTCCATTGGAATTGGGGGTGTTCAAATTTCCGACAACACCATTTATGGGGACTTATACCTAAAGGATCCTAAAGGCCTAAAGGTAACCTGTTTTATTTCTGTTGCTGATATTTTCTTTTGGTTGGGTAATTTAGTTTCTCAAAATGCCTAAAGGTTAACATTTATCGCAGGGAAAAGGTGTATAAAAATGGTCGATGGTGATGCATCCTGGTTGAATAAAACCAGATTCTTTTTGCGGGTGGGTGGGAATATCGTATGGGATATAACGGGATGCAGAAGCAACAATATGATCTTCGGACGCAGCAGTGGAAAGCTGGATGTGGGGAAATGTGGGGAATGAGTCAAGTCATTGCCTGGAGGATCATTCCAGTACCCTCATAGCTGTTGAAAATGGCCATTTATAGTTGATTTACCTTTGAACAATGGTGATTTTCCATAGTTATGTTAGTTTACCAGAGGGTAATCCCGGTCAGGAAGTCCCCGAACTGACTTATCCCATTTTTAATTTGGTCATAACCCCACAATATAACCAGTTCCTAGATGATCCTCCAAATGGGTACCCAAAAAATAGCCTCGTGCTTCAATAATAGTGGATTTCATCAATTATCCACTAGATTATGAAAATTGTCTCTCTTACAATAGCCATAACTTGGGAGTAAATCTTCATTTTCAAACACCCCAACGGTCATGTTATTGGTTGTATATCCAATCATTTCCCAAATTATATACCCGCTTATCACCATTGTCGTCATAATCCCAGTGTATATACTGTACCATATTATTGTCCTAAATTATAGTGAATCATTGATTCTGTCATATTGAATCCTCATGTTCGATTATTACATCCTCATTATATCCCCATTATACCCCTATGATATCCCTATTTCAAAGGTATAACTCAACAAAAATCATTCCTTCCTTCAATATGGTTCAAACCCATTCTTGATGGTTACACCTACTTGGATTTGCTTAAGGAACCCCAGAAGAAATATAAGCAAAAGGATTCATTCCTTTTTTGAAATCCCCAAGTAGTGGACTGCCCATTGAGAATATAAAAAATCATTTTCGGTAAATCATTCCTTATAGATTCCCCTGATGTATTATGATTCTGATAATCCCCAATGTATAGGGCAGTATAATCCTCGAACTAATCATCAACCAACAGGGGTAGATCGCAGCCACTGCACACCTTGATAAAGGTATCACTTGAGCCATTACAGATACTGTGCCCATATCCCATCTCATTCTACTAGTTGGTTGATTGGTTTACTTGCTATGGGTTATCATAATCCCAAAGAAAAGTCAGTAAGTTAGGCAATAAAACTTCATATTAGTCCATATATTAATCAAACAGCCAATATAATCCTTTCCCCCTAATACTAAACCCCCCCACCCCCTTAGTAGTAAACACCTCAGGTTGTTTTTATTATTAGGGGGGTATTTATGATTAGGGGGACCCTAATAGTAAGCGCCAAACCTTAATACTAAAAACTCTTTTTCTCGATTTCAAAATCAATTAAATCTCAATTTAAAACGCAATTAATACGTTGCAAAAAATTGGATTTCGAAGCGGATCCCTAATAGNAATCTCAATTTAAAACGCAATTAATACGTTGCAAAAAATTGGATTTCGAAGCGGATCCCTAATAGTAAGCGCCAAACCTTAATACTAAAAACTATTTTTTCTCGATTTCACAATCAATTAAATCTCAATTTAAAACGCATTTAGTACGTTGCAAAAAATTGGATTTCGAAGCGGATCCCTAATAGTAAGCGCCAAACCTTAATACTAAAAACTATTTTTCTCGATTTCAAAATCAATTAAATC
>BGPT01000985.1:124280-137803 GCA_003297045.1 Symbiodinium sp. clade C Y103 | reverse complement strand
TTGGATTTCGAAGCGGATCCCTAATAGTAAGCGCCAGACCTTAATACTAAAAACTACTTGGATTCAGGGGACCCTAATAATAAACACCCCGGGGTTGACAAGTTTTTATTATTAGGGGGTAAAACCAACAAATTGTAGATTTATTTTTAATTTGTTTTCTAAAGGGGATCAATTAAAAGTCAAATTGGCCAACCACAAATTTTCCAAAATTGGAGATGGACCCTAGTTTTTATTATTTGGGGGAGGTTTAGCAATAGGGGGAAGGGATTATTGGGTAGTGTAAACCCGCTAATCATCAACAAATAGAGGTTTTGTTGCTATTCCAATCATGGATTGGTAGTTTGATCCCTTTTCAATGGGTTAGAACCAATCAACCAATATCAACAATCAATACACCAACAGGGGGTTTGGCGCACAACCAAGTGGCAAATGCATGTTCAATATTCATGGAAACTAACATTATATCCCTATCCAAAGAAATGATCCCAATCATGACTATGGGATGTTTATTTAGTATCATTGGTACATCAATGGTACATCAATGGGATATAATGCTGGTAAAACAAGAATAAACCATCCCCAATTTCAACATCAAGAGGTGGTATACTGTAAACTATTCCCAGTCATGGGTGGTTTATGGCATTGTTTTACCCACATCTCCCTCTGGCAAACTAACATAGCTATGGAAAATCACCACTTGTAATGGGAAAATCAACTATAAATGGCCATGTTCAGTAGCTTTGGGTTGATTTTTTAGTGTTAAATCAACTATAATGGGAAAATCAACTATAAATGGCCATGTTCAGTAGCTATGGGTTGATTTTTTAGTGTTAAATCAACTATAATGGGAAAATCAACTATAAATTACCAGCGGATTTTTAATGGCTCACGGCGAGGCACATGCCATGCACTGCTGGCAGTGAAGAGATCCAGCGCAGTGGAGATATCGATGGCTCCAATGGGTGGCTTCGACATGGACGGACGGACAGCGTGGTGTTTCCGGTGACGAAAACAACAACGATAGGAAAATGGGCATCCAACTAGCCAAAATGGGAATAGTAGCTGATTGTAGTTGATTGCTGCTAAGTTCGAGATTGTCATGAGGATTTGACTGGTAAAAATGGAGATTAGTAGTTGATTTTTGCGACTTTTCAAAAGTTGGTAAACATCAGTTGGCTAGTGATTGGGTATATGGTAACTAGATATATCGAAGCATAAACCAACAAACATAACTAGCGGGCACTACCTTGTAGGAAGGTACAAATTGTGGAAATGTGTGAAAGAATATTGACATTTGTGTTTATTATTGTATATGTTATGACCATATATAATCGTACATTTGCATCTTGGTGTGTGTACATATATATATATATATGTACGAGTCCGGGACCCAGTATATTTATATACATACATGCATATATTGCCAATAGCCAAAGACAATCATTTCAACACTAATCCCAGATCCGAGTGGATGGTTGGTGACTTGTTTGTGTGATGTGTGGAAAGGCTTTAGCTGATTTGTTTCCCTTAATGGTGCGTGGAAAATCCCTTCAAGCAAATGGATGTCCAGTATAAGCCAGTCATGGTGAACCCCATGTCTCAGATTTTTTCAGATATCTAAATTTTCTGTCGACATAGATATGTCAATGTACACATGTATAAATATATATATAACATATGCTTCAAACTGTTGCAACATGATGTATAAAGATTTCCCCTCATATCATATTACACCCCTATAAACACCAGTTGTACTATTGGACCCATTCATCTTGGGGGACCATTCTTTGGGGATGCCTTCAAGATGGCAAGGCCAGTGCCCGGATCCGAAATGGCGCGGATGGTAGCTGTGGAAGGTTTGGGGATTCAACAACAATTGATAAGGCTTACCCTCTGGCAAACTAACATAGCTATGGAAAATCACCACTTTTCATGGGAAAATCAACTATTTCTATGGCCATTTTCAATAGCTATGTTAAATATTGTTAAATTACCAGAGGTTACGCCAGGTCTGTCATGTTATGTACAGTAAAAGATAGGTGTACGATATGGGTCAATCATTCAACATATTGGGGATCAAAATGACAGCTTTTCCGTGGCTAGAGGTGCTTGGAATGACAGCAAACAAGTGCAGGATATGAAGTGCATCTGCATCAAATTGGCAAAACATGAGCCCGCAAATCTATCCAAGCAAGGCTCATGTGTGAGTGGTGCCTGGCATCGAAACAATGGAGCCGCATCAAGGATTTCAGCTTCTGGTTGCTTGAAACATGTGCGAAAGGCATCCTCTTTCGGATGTTTTTCCCAAACGCTATAATTTTGGGGTTCCTGGGGCTCCTCCAATTAGTCAATCACGGGATTGATCTCCACATTTTTTCCCAGCTTGAGTCAGCCCAAATGAAAATAGTTCATCTCCTCTTTTCATGTCTGATTTTTTCACACCCTTCAAACAAAATCTTTCGGCCGGGTACGTCTGTCTGTTCTCATTGGTGGCAAAACATAATTTGTCTTCCCAACCATTCACGTTCGCCGCTAGTAGCCGGCCTGCCCATCGGCATGTCACAAGTTCTCCCCATGTTTGTTCCAGATATGAGTCACAACCCACCCCCACTATTCTTTGGTAATCAAACATGGCAATGGAAAATCCACTATCTATGGGGAATTTCCCCATTAAAACCTCCATTGATAGGGGGATTTCCAATTGCCACATTTGATTACCGGAGGGTAAGCACCAAAAATGGCCAGTGTTTCAGGATGAACAATCCCCACATGATGATGTTTGGATAGGTATTGAACCATCGCCATGGGACTCCAGATGAGCAGAAAAACAACAACCCAAGCAGGTGGATGGTTGTGTTGTAACGGTTAGATAGACTACCCCTCTTGCTGCAAAGTATCACCATCCAGTTCATGGGCTGCTTAAGAACAGGAGTCCAAATGAATATTGGCTAGTATAACATCCTTTTTCATCATGAACCAACAGGGGTGTCGACCCCTGCCATTGCGCAAAAACAGAGATGAGATGTTGTTGGTGAAACATCCTCCCATGAAAAACCTCACACTAAATCACCATGACTTAATTAGCCAGGAATGATTCAAATGAACTTACAGTTAAGTATATTGTCAACTCTTATACTACATATCATTGTCACTGCTACAATGTGGAGCCGCTAGATATAAGTTGGTTTATAACCAACCACAACTATAGATATCTCTACCATAAACCATAGAATTCACCTAGGTATAACCTAACTTAACTATCGGGCCCAACATTTTATAGATGTTATCCATATGGGTTTGTGTGAAAATAGGGTACCCCCAAATCCAAATGTCATTATCATCATTTTCCCTGTAAACAAATTGCGATGTGGGAGTATCCCATGTATTTTCAGACAAAGCTTTTTTTGAAAAAAATATTGATTAATGTTGGTTATACCCTCTGGTATATTAACATAGACCCTGAGAATAGCTATTTTTTAGAGGCAACTAATCTTCCAATCCCTATCTGCCAGGGTCTATGTTAATTTACTAGAGGGTATATGGTGGTTGCCTAAAATGGGGGTACCCCCAAATCATCCATTTTAATAGGATTTTCCATTATAAACCATCCATTTTGGGTATCCCCCATTTTAGGAAACCCCCATATCCCATTATATTTCCATTATATCCCCATTATATATATATATATATGTATATAGATATTCAGACAAAGCCATATAGTTGTAACATTAGTTGATTAATATTGGTTGTACATTCCATTCTATCTCCATGATATCCCCATGAGATTCCCCACCTTTCTGGTTCCCCGCCATTCACATCCCACGGCCTGGAGAACGTGTGCTAAAGACCAGTTCTGTGGATCCCAATCCCTGGCGGTCCGGTGCTCCGATGGTGCGATAAGTGCCATAGGGATACCATGGAAAAACCAGGGGTGATTTGGGGGTTTCCTAAGCCATGGGGGTACCCCAAAATGGGGAGTTTATAACGGAAAATCCTATTAAAATGGATGATTTGGGGGATGGTTTATTATTGTTTTACCCTCTGGTAAACTAACATAGCTATGGAAAATCACCATTTTTCATGGGAAAATCAACTATAAATGGTCATTTTCAATAGCTATGTTAGTTTTTTCGGAGGACCCCCACATTATGGGATTTACCCCCTAGGAAAAATGGAGGATTTAGAGGATTGACCCTCTGGTAAACTAACATAACTATGGAAAATCATAATTTTCAATAGGTCAACTATATACGGACCATGTTCAATAGCAAACTGTGAAAAATCATTTCTTAGGGTAACCATCAAGGAGTTGTGGGATCTAAGATGATTTCACCAACACAAGTAGTGTCATTGTGATAGATAATGGGGATATCATGGGAACATCATGGAGATATCATTGGGATATGCAAAAGGAATGATGATTTCGCGATTGGTTTCCCTCGGAAAAGGACACCATGGTTTTTGCCTGTCTTAATCAGTAGAAGGGGTTCCTCTTCCGATTTTCCCATCTGGATCTCAGCGATAAATTCATGCCATCTGGTGGTTGAGCCAAGTTTCAACCCCCTGTCAGTTAGGAGCATCATCGCAAAGGGGTCAACGTCAAACAATCTTGAAAGATTCTGTTTTAGCACCAAGCAGATTGCCGGCAATCAGCTTGGTGGCAATTTTAAAACATCCACCAGTTCTAGATGATGTTCACAGCGAACTAAACCTCCATTTATGGGTGATTTCCCATTGCCATGGGCGTGTCCAATTCACTAACCATCACTGGGGGGTCAGTTTACATCATCCAATTCGTTTGCCACAATAATCACTATATACTACAATGTGGGGCCCCCTAGATAGCTAAGTTGGTTTATAAGCCCCATTAACTATAGGTATATCTACTATAAATCATAATATACCATAGTTAACCTAGTTATAAACCAACTTAGCTATCTTGGGGGCCTCACATTGTACCATTAATCAATATTACTACAATTCACCCTAAAAGTTCGGCGGATAGTTACCCCTAACCCCCTAGACTTCCCAGGGATGAAAACTTCGGCGCAAGGACGACCGGCCTTTTGAGCGTGTTCACGCACCTGATGACCGGCACCCTCTGGTCATTTATGGAAAATCACCTCAAATGGGAAAGTGAACTGTAGATGTATATCTAATATATATTATCATATAATATATATTTATATCTATAGATCATCCATTTTTCCATCTGTTAAGTTAATGGCACTTTAGACTAGGTGACGGCCGGAATGGATTTGTTCAGCTTTGTGAAATATGATAGCTTGCAAAACTATTCCACTAACAAACACGGACCAAGCAATGTGTGTATATATATATATACATACACTGAAGAAATTGAATGACATGTTTAGGGTCAGCTGCTTGCATGGGCTAAGGTAGCCACATATCCAGATATGATCTTTTTTGGAAGCTCCATGACTTGAAAAAAAAAACATCAAATCATAGCAGCCAGACTGAAGCATTTTATGACACAACGACTACCATCCATCAAGGTTACCCAAAATACAAACTGATCATCATTCATCCTTGTCTACAACTATAACTGTCATTGTGCCATGAAAAACTACCAATAGGAACTATTAAACAACTATCATTTGACCAAGCTTACCCCAAATAAAGTAGGTTCTTCTCTCATGGTTTCCAAGCACTTTCGATTTCCGCAAGTCCCAAAAATGGTGAACGGGGGGTGCGCGTTTGAACATGGGGACCACCAGCTTACGCCAATTTTAGGGAAAACTTATGAGTAATCAGTGGAATCAGGTGTTTCCCCCCAAATCATTCAAACAAAATCAGACAAACCCATGTGTAGCTTACTGTTCAAATTCAGATGGATCCAAAGGGTGATTGTACCCGATGAATTACCCTGGGGTAAACTATAAACTACCATAAACTAACATAGATCTAGAAAACCAATGGTTTCTCTAGGAAAATGATCTACAAATGGTGGGCTTTTCACATCTATGTTAGTTTATATAGTAGGGCATCATGAACAGCACTAACAAATTCGCTTCACTTCAGTTACATCATCCACCTCGGGATCGAAACCAACCACTCAGCTTGTCCACCCAGACCCAGTGGCGTCTCATTATTCCCGTGATCAAAGCGGCAACGGGCAATGGATCAATTCTGTGGTATCAAAAAGGATCCACAAAAACCTGGTGCATCCCACTTAGTAGCTGGCTAGTAACCATAATTAATATAACCCAATTATATGTAGGGTAACAGTGAGTTATAGTTACAGTATTGGTTATAATTACCCTCTGGCAGTCAACAATATTTGCTCGAGAATTTCAACCATTTGGTTGGCTGATTTTCCCAGCTTTCTATTGCCATGTTTGATGACACCGGGGGTAAACCATTCAACCAATCTCTGGACGAATCACTTCTGCCTCTAGAACTTGTCATTTGAAAATCATGACCCTGCAAAGAGCCCTAAAACAGTGGAAAACCCACCCTTTACCCTCTGGTAAACTAACATAACTATGGAAAATGGCCATTTATAGTGGATTTTCCCATTAAAAATGGTGATTTCCCATAGTTATGTAACAGTTTACCAGAGGGTATATATATATATATATATCTATATCATTCTCCAAGGGAAACCAGTGGCTTTCCACATCTTCCGATTCCGCGTCAAGCCGCACATCGCCGTTCAGCGAGATGTTCGGATGAAAGATCTTCGTCAAGAAGACCTTGGGACGGATCAAACGGGGATTAATGGGGAAAAACATGCGACAAAGTGCGGAAACCATGGGGAATTGCTAGGCGAAAATAGACCTAAAGGATAAATGGACAATTACGAGGATTTCATGGGGAAATTTCATGGAGAAATCGGGGGATATAATGGAATATAAGCAACAAAGAATGGAATATCATGAACATTCATGCGGTAAACCCAATGTCATAAACCATCCCTAGCAGAGGTTTTTATTGTTGGGTATACCCCCAGACATGGGATTTTAAATGACCCCCAGTCATGATTGGTTAATAGGATGGTTTACTGTGGGTTTACCACGTTACTAGGATTACCCTCTGTTAAACTAACATAGCTATTGAAAATTGCCATTTATAGTGGAATTTCCCATTAAAAATGGTGATTTTCCATAGTTATGTTAGTTTACCAGAGGGTAATCAGCAAACATATCTTGGGACTAAACAGGAATACAATGGAGATTACACCATCAAGAAAAAGTGATCATCCGCAAGCCTTCAATCGGGGTTCCCAGGGCATTTTGCCCGCTGCAAAGATAGTTTGGGATTACATGAATGGGAGGTACAATGGGGATAATACAAGGGATTATGATTACAATGGGGATATGAATGATATCAATGGAAAATGTAATTCAGAACAACCATATCACTGGGAAAATCCATATCATCAATGCGGCATCCACGCAACAATGTCGATTTTAACCGGGAATATGATGCTGAACCAGTGAATTGTGAAACAATGATGTACTTTTTCTTTTGAAACCGGGTGTATAATGGACTATCCAAAATAATTGTAAAACAATGTATAACAAAGAGAGTCGTCATTTTGGAACAAAACACAATTCATCCACCCACATATCAAAATATCATCAGGCCGAGAGAACAAAATGAGATCTCGTTGGGGAGGGATTGAAGGACACCAATTTCAACCAACCATTACTGGTGGAATCACAGCAACTGGATCTTCACCAAGAAACATACATGAAAGGCCCTTCCAGTTTTATGTATAGTTTGTTTATAACATTTTATAACCCCCTCGAATTTTAGATTGTATCCACCTATACTGTTTGGCTATACAGACATGTTCACCAAAATGAATTGTTGTATATCTAGGGGCGGCCCTTCCTGCGATTGAATTGTGTATGGTACTCTGCGGCGGAAGCTTGGCCCAAGAATGACCTGGAACCCCGCCGCTGCCCCGCTTTCGGTGATCTCAAAACAAACCAACGGCTTGCTGACACAGTTCTGGGTCGGACCCTCTTCGAGAAGTCTTCAGACTTCACATTGTAGGGGGATGGAAGCTGTCGTGCCGACACCGTGGCAGAATAAAAACAGAAAATGCCGCTCGCCTTCCTGCCACACACTATGCACTTCTTCAGATGCCAGTAGCACATTCCCCTGCAGGCTGAAAACCCGCTTAGCACAGAAGAGTCAAGGATAGTGGATTTGTTGATGTGTTCTGTTTCTATCTCAATTTAGAGTAATTATGGTAGGTGTGTCTCCAGGGGAAGCCTTTTTGGATTCGTTTTTGATCAAGGGTGTGAAGTTCTATTTCGTCACAGCAGGGCTAAACCAAATCAATTCGTTGCGCTTCGGCGCTCTGGGAAAGTGGCAAGGTCTGCAGATGTCTCAGCAAAGCGTTGAAGATTGTTGAAGATAAATTGGCGGAACAACCATGAACAACCGCACCAGGCATGCGGAACAAGCGCCAAAGAACAAACATCCAGTCCATTGGTGCTTGCCTTGGCATCCGGTGAATGGCTGCTTTTGATTGCTTTTGGCCACTGGTGAGAATAGCCATCAGACTTCCAGCAGGAACTTTCGCACTGAACCAATGTGATATACCCCTTCATCTACATCTACACCATTTTCTGAACGCTGAATATGGCTAAATCCATTTCAAAGTGAAAACAATGGATCCGATTTAGGCTCTGTTTTACTTAATCAATAGGGGGTTCCCCAAAAGAATTTGAGACGCCCATCCATAAAGGTACCCACCTTTATAAATCAACAATTGCGGTTTACCACAGTATATTAAACCAACCATCAATTTGATTCCAAGAATCATTCTGTGGTTGCTCAAATATGCTACTAAACTGACATTTTGATTTGCTTGTTATTTTGGATGTTCAATAACTATAGGTAGAAACATCTCAATTTCGGTAAGCGCCAAGTTTCGATGCATCTACTCCCAGTTTGGCAAGTCAAATACCGACTACAGATTGTTGCATTTGCAGCTTGGCTGAGTGAATACATTCTATGAATGGTGGCGCCATCAACCTATGAATGACAAAACCAACCTGGCAGCCAGGAAAATCCCCATCAGAAATGGACAATTCAATGGGAGAATCATCAAACACGCTGGGATTTTCCAGCCAGCCATGGTTGATTCCCAGATGCCAATCGCATTATTAGATGCAGACAAGCCGTTTGCCCGCCACGGATCCTGGAATATCCTTTCACATGCTCAAACCCCTTCGCAGGGCAAGTGTTTTTTTAATGACAGCAACCTCCTTGAAATCTAAAAGCAGAAACCCTTAAAACATCTTAAAACCCGAAAACAGAAAACGAGTAAACCCTACCCTAGACCCGAAAAGCCTCAATCCTGGAAGCATCGAGTAAAAATCGCTGCGTATAGCCAATGTTTTTTGGTCGTCCTCTCGCGGGACAGTGTTAAATCCTGGTTTGCGCCTAGTCAAACAAAAAACCTTAATTATATATACAATTTTCGTGTCTGTTGGTGTAATACTAATTGAACAATGCCTGTTCTGGCTGATTAGATACCAATATAGATGCATCATAACATCATTTTTGGCTTCGCTCATCCCTAAGCGGTTCCCCTCAGTGCCCGCACGGCCCGTGGGGGCTGTAAGGGAAACTCAGCGCCAATCACAATCTTCACCACGTAGGAACCACCCTCATACCTGGTTCGTTGGCCCACATTGGATCCTACAGTTATGGTCCTTTGCTAGTCATAAATGGTTATAAAATGTTATAAATGGGTTTATCATTCCAAAAAGGGGGTTATACATGACTTATAACTGGTAAATTGCCATCTACAGTCGGGTTGGTCTGAAAAAGAACCAGGAATCCCAACAAAATCTGATGGTCCCCACAATTAGAGGATTAAAAAACACTTGCGTTGAAAGAGAACTTCCGTATCATTGTTTTTTAAATAGGGACTGAAAACAGGTGTCCAGGGGACTTACCTAGTTGTGGGGGCTCCAGATTCAACGTTCAAAACCGTTTCATGGGTGTTATCTGAAAATTTAGTCAAGGAAAACCCGGCAAATTTGATGTTGAATCATGTTGAATCATCATTTTTCCACATCCAACATGGCCATCGGGAGATCCCCCCCATTTCCAGAGCCGCTAGGATGATTCATGGGATATCATCCCTTTATCAAACGTGGCAATTGAAAATCCCCTATCGATGGAGGCTTCGTGGGACATTCAGTCAAACATCTACGTGAAAGGATTGGTTTAAGGGAAGATATGACTGATAACAACAACTAAAACAACTAAAACTGTTTAATCATAGATTGTCATAGCTAATGATCAACTATTGATGACGAATTATCCCTACTATTGCTTTAAGTATCTAGGAATACACACTATCTATAGATAATTATCATCGACTACCAGGTATTTTTATCTATGGATTATTCTACCATGGGCAATCGTAGATACCCTGCATTCTTGTCATAGCTGATTTATATCCCGATCTGTGGGATGACAGAATTGTATGGGATGACAATCGTCCTCTAAACCTGCACCCACATTCATGGTGAGAGTCCCTTCAAAAGAGTCTATAGCTTTTAATAGCACAGATTCACCCTTTCACCCAACCAAGGTCTAGTACCCGAGTAAATTAACAGCATAGGACTGCGAAGTCGACAAAACTGGCACCAACTGGACATGGGGTTTTTGTCCACTAGGGATACCCGAGCTTCATTCACCTGATGGGTCACCTGATCATGCCCTTCCCAACCATCAATTCATGTGGATTCCCAGCTATGAGGATGAGCTTGAAACCGGGCTCACAACTTTGAAGTAGTTATCAATCTATCATTGTAGCTGAAGGTTGTAGTCAATGTCTTTCTAAGGATTTGTTTGAAGTTGCATTGTATGGGATGATCATTCATTTAAGCGCGTGATAATGTTGTTTTTTTCAGGAGTTCAGTGCAGCATCCCTACATGTATAGCTCAAGCTAGGAAACCTACTTGGAAAGCATCCACCTCCACGTGTGGTCAACCAAGAATACATGGGTGTGCGTCAAAATTCGGGTATGGATCGGCCCGCGGTGATCAGACGTATGGATCGGTCTGGATCACCTGCGTTTTGGTATGGATCGGGGGTATGGATCGGCCTGTGGGTTCAGGGTATGGATCGGGCTTTTATATTTTGACTCGCAGCCACATGTGTTACTCATTCTCTTCCACTTGTAACCAACGTTTAGTCCATTTATGAACAGCGCACCTTTCTTTATTGGCCCAACAATCCAACCAATTTAATCCTCATTCAACGGCCAGTGTATGCCAACTTCAAAGCAACTATCATCATTTGTGCCATTTAAATGGCAACTTTGGGATAGATGAACCATTCTAGGACAGCATAAATATCATCACATATCCAGGAAATACGTTGGTAAAATCAATGATTTTTCCTGGTTCAGCCCATATCTTTAACAATTTGGGGTACTTGGTGGCTCATCCCAGTTAGTAAGTGGGTTAAAACCCCAATTATAAGTGGATATAAGTAGGAACAGTCCACATATAACCGGGGCGAACTAACCCACTTACTGACTAGTTTTATCCATTGTCAATATATATATATATATATCACATATATATATATATATATCTATAGTTATGCATGTATATGCATGGATTTGTGATTTGTATATATATATATATACCCTGAGGATCCAAGTAGGCAAATAGCTCAAAATCGGATAAGTATGCTCCCACGGGTATACTTTTCTATTAGTCCTCAAAGCCAGATATTTGTCGGNATCCAAGTAGGCAAATAGCTCAAAATCGGATAAGTATGCTCCCACGGGTATACTTTTCTATTAGTCCTCAAAGCCAGATATTTGTCGGTTTTTCAATATGTATATATATATATATATATACTGTATATTCATGCTATATCCCTGAGGATCCAAGTCTACAAATAGCCCCAAATCGGAAAAGTATGCACTAACTATTCTTACACTNTATATATATACTGTATATTCATGCTATATCCCTGAGGATCCAAGTCTACAAATAGCCCCAAATCGGAAAAGTATGCACTAACTATTCTTACACTTTTCCGCTAGCCTCTCAAATCATATACTTATCGGATCTTAATCAACTTTCATCCCATCTTAATACACATTTGTCGGATTTACGTTAATTTTTGATGTTTCAGCTGGCTCTGTTGATGCAGTAGAGATTTAGTGCCCAGTGGAGCTTCTAAACTTAAACTTTGCTCAATTCGAACAAGTCCGCTTCATCTTTGCACATATCCGTGGCGTCTTGAAATCTTATATCCCCTTCCTCCACTTTTTTCTTCAAAATCNTAAACTTTGCTCAATTCGAACAAGTCCGCTTCATCTTTGCACATATCCGTGGCGTCTTGAAATCTTATATCCCCTTCCTCCACTTTTTTCTTCAAAATCTTTGTTGTTTCACCTCCCAGCGTACCAAGTGAATGAATGTTTGCTTCAGAACCACATTTGGCACTAGTGCCATTATGGCCTACATTGCCCTCATGGAACCATTTTGTACAAAAACAATAAACAACGATACATGGTNATGTTTGCTTCAGAACCACATTTGGCACTAGTGCCATTATGGCCTACATTGCCCTCATGGAACCATTTTGTACAAAAACAATAAACAACGATACATGGTCCAGCGGCATTCTAAAATTGGACCACATGTTGAGCCACATTATTTTTGGACATGAAATTCGACATGAATACAGTACTTGTTGGACTCTCTTTGTGACACTTGGGATTTTGCACAAACAATGTCACTGATGCCTGATGCTTGGTCTCTACAGTGATCCGCATTGTATTCCGAAAGTTTTAGGTTGTCCAGATAATGCGTTTCTTTTCAACTGCAGCGGTTGTAATGGTTGTACACAACGGCATTCACCCTTGTTCAAATCTTGATTGGAAAAACGTGGCTTTGATTCGGATATCAGCAAATGTTGGGTTGCTTTTTCAAGCAGGCGTCATGGAGATCTACAACATATTTACCACTGATTGTTCTGCCTCAAAATAAAAGGACCAGGAAAACTCCCATGATTCCCCAAACTTCGAACACACCAATCATCAATCATAACTGGACTCTTTTTATTAGCCAAGGATATATTCTCTCTTTTTAGGTACCGATATCTATATCGTTTTTTTCGCTTTCAAAGATCAAGAAAGGGGAGCGCAAAAATGAACATTCAAAATNTTAGGTCTGATGGTAAACATAAATCAATGAAAAGGAATATGACGCACTGACGCATGTGTTTTTTTCACCCCATGCTCCGCAAACATAATTCTTGTATATAATATTATTGTCCATTCAGTGCGTACAGCACAGCTTGCTTTCATTCCATTTGTAGATTCAGTGTGCNACCCCATGCTCCGCAAACATAATTCTTGTATATAATATTATTGTCCATTCAGTGCGTACAGCACAGCTTGCTTTCATTCCATTTGTAGATTCAGTGTGCATTGTTTTTAAGTTACCAGTATGTTGAGCTGTGTTCAAAACATTGCCTTTTCCCCTTCTTCGGCTTGTAT
>BGPT01000985.1:96426-122562 GCA_003297045.1 Symbiodinium sp. clade C Y103 | reverse complement strand
ATTGTTTACTGTTGTTTGTCCCTCTGTCAATTTGTGTCACAGCCAGTGTAACATCCCACCGTTTGGACCTGGTCAAAACTTTTATTATGCAATATAAAAAATTGTCGGAAATCGGATTTCCGCTAAATACAAATATGTCGAACATCGGATTTCCGTTAAGTATGCAAATAGCCCAACTTTGGGGACATTGATCGACAGTGTGCCAAATTGGCTGTCGGAAATCGAAACTGGTTTGTCGGANTTAAGTAGGGCTATTTGAACTACTTATCCAAAATCCGTCATAAGTTTGACTATTTAGCTACTTATCGGACAAGTAGGCTTATAGTCCCAACTCAAGATCGTCAGGGATATATATGTATATATAGGGAGGTATATGTATATACATATGTCCTCTTTTCTATGCATTCCATCAAAATGACAATCTATAATTATTGCTTGTATGTATATATATATATATATCTACTTTATAGTGATATACATATTACTACCGGGTATGTCTTGTTCGACAGTAGCACTTATCAATAATGATTATTAACTAGACTATAGCTGATATTCATTGTATAATTGATACTGCAAGTGGGATATACAAAATCATTTTGATACATTCTGTACTCTCTGGTAATTAAACGTAGCTATTAAAAATTGCCATAGAAATAGTGGATTTTCCCATTAAACATGGTGATTTCCCATAGTTATGTAACAGTTTACCAGAGGGTATATCCCACTTGAAGCAACCCCCCCACGTCGCGTCTCGCCAGGCGGCGGAGTTTGGGTCGGTCCCTCCACAATCGCCTGCACATCCATGGGGTCCTGGAAGCGGTGGCTGATCTTTTTTGGGCCTGGGAACAGCTAAACTTAGATGGGCCCTGGAGTTAGTTCACTTAGTAAATGGATTATATGGGTATGGGTGAAAATTGGGTACCCCAATAATTGGATGGTTAATACTTCACATAGACTTAAATCTGTGGACCCCCAGGTCTTTGATTTTGACCCATACCCATATTGGGATTTTTAACATGTTTTATAAGCCAGTTACTAACCACTGAATCACTTAGCTAATCCCGTGGCCCATCTAAATAGGGGGTCACCAAAAAGGTGACGAGGTGACGATTTCCAGGATGGTGTAGATGATGTTTTACTGATAATTTCCAAGAGTCCACGTGGGGATTGCTATACTTATATAATCATCCTGGAGTAGAATATGGACATGTCAAAAATCCTCAACAAAATGAGGATATGACTGAAATGTTGATATTCTATCTAATTCAGGATGATTCTATACAAATATATCTAATATTATCTAATATGTATATATCTATATATATTTATGATATATATATATATACATATCTATCAACATCTTATTACACATGTGGATGGATATCCCAGCAGAGCAGCAGGAAGTCACTCCTCGTGGTTGGGAACAAACTGAACGCCATCCAGCTTCTCCTGTTGCAACGCCTGAACAATCAGGGCTTGAGAACAATATTGGGTGTGTCTAAACATGGTGTATCCCCCCGGCCATGTCGTCCCAGGTGCCGTCAGTTGCCGCGCCAGCAAATTGAAGACCTGGCAGGACAATCAAAGGGGATCATCTGCCAATGGTTGAACATGGTTGAACCATGAACAATAAGAACCTCATCAACGCGATTGCACCAAACAAAGATATGTTGATTTGAGGAATGTTTCTACCCCTAAAAGATGCATAAATGGCATAAATCATACCTGCACGGTCTGGCGGGTGGCTAAACATGGCTAAACCCAAACATTCATAGATGGATTCTCCAAATTTTACTAAGAAACCAAGGGGTTACCATTCTTAGGTTGATTTGGGAATGGGTCAGAACCCTTCCTAGTTCTCTCAACATGTGGCTCGAATCATCATCATGTTGCCATGAAGGTGAGGACCCAATTTTGGGCGTTGTCGGTGTATTGACCTGTTATTGATGTGTCCTAAGTCGCAAAATGGCAAACCGGTTCCAAGGACAAATGAGCATCTTGCCAAAATAAAGAGAACATGTGACCTGAAAGAATGCTGTGGTGGGATGATAGTCATCGCTATCTAACCATCATTGATTTCCCTGTCCAGCAAAAGTATCTGCATGGAACTCTAGGCAAATTACATCACATTACCAATAGTTCGAAAAGACTGGTTTACGGTATACCAGTTGTCATCATGTACCAGTACAAGTTGTGAACATGGAAGATTCACCCCGGTCGAGGTTATTCATCAACCAAGCAATTTGACAAGGACGTATGGGTTTGTCTGAACATCGGTTGCACTCAAATTTGATGGTTCATCATCATGTATCATGCTTCCCATCAAAATTCATCAACATTGGCACCACACCCTTTATCATATGGTTGGTTAATTCTATCTTTATATTACCCAAAAATGAAATGCACATCCTATCGATCATCCAAGTACAGTGGATACTTGTGGTTATAGAAATGGTAATCAACCACTTAAGTAAATAACCCCACGAATCCATAGGGGAATTACTAAGCAAACCCACCTTGGGGCTGATGTTCTCGTTCTGCCGGATCATTTTCGCCTAGCGCAAACGGTTAGGACACATGGCTTGTGATCACCAAACATTTGGGGTATAAAACCAAGAATTTGATGGTGATATGGAGATATATGGAGATATAGGGAAATACGTATACCGTATATATCTATATATATAGTATTATGATTACAGTAAATAATATATATATGTATATAAATATATATATATATATATCTATTCAACTCAACTTAGAAACTGACTAACTGGTGAGCCATAGTCCCAGTCGCGGGATGTTCTTTTTCGTTTTGCCACCGCCCATCCGATGATCCAACGGAACACTCCGAAGTTCACCGGATCTTTGACGCAAAAAAGGGGGACCGGGACCGGGATAACCATGGTAGACATAGGCACTTTCATAAGGAACTATGGGAACATGATGATAAGCGATCATCTGATAATTTGATGAACTTTGTAAGTCCGTCCATTTCAGATTTAAAACCGTGTGCCAACAATGAAATTGTTTGATCTAGAATACCAGAACCCATCCCCACTTGCTAGTGAATCCCAATTTATGGGATGATTTCCAAGATTCTCCAAATAGTTGGGACATAATTGAGTATTTTACTCGCCATCTGGATCCATCATTAAGAAACCAAACACAACTTGTCTGTTACCTTTCTTGCGTCAAGAGATTGCTTGGAACATGGTAGAAAAGAAAACGGTTCAAAAGGCAGATAGCTTGGTCTTAAATCCGTCAACTAGTTCCATGGTTTTCACCTGGTTCTGACCCAAACAGCTTTTGCTTTGATCCGCGAAATCAGGGATTTTGGGACGGTCCAATTAGTAGGCTTGCTCGACATATTTTAAGGGTTGATGAGAGTGTGTAGTCATTAAATCATAAATTATGGATTTGGGCTGACCACGGATTTGGATTGGCTCCCCCTCCCCTTGGCCTGCAAATTGCTAGATTCAACCGGGACTGCGCACGAGATTCCCTTTTTCGGGATTAAGAATGCCTCCAAAATGCAAAGAAATGTCCATGGATGCCATCCGTGGGATCCTAATTTTTGTGGTATGGATCAACTGTGCCAACTGTGCTCCATAAATGGTGTCTTTGGACAATGACAAGTGCTGTCGTAGAGTCGCCATTCGCGCATCCTACGCTCTTTCTCCCATAGAGACCAACTGGCCATGTGCTGGTTTGCGTGCAGCTTGAGCCATGAATTTTGTAAAAGTGATCCTGCTGGCAGGTGGGTTTTGTCTTAAAATATGGTAGCTACTTATTGCCTTTTTTGTTGGACCCGGATGGTTTATCATCATATTTCCCAGTAAGATTGCCTTTTTTGTTGCAGTACATCCACCATTTTTCAGGAACCCAAATGACCATAGTAGCCCGGCGACAGTGTCGCAAGGCGCCCCACGTGAATTAAAACGGCATTGGATTATGAGCTGTTTGAGCCGTTTAAGCGTAGAATATTGGTTTCACTCGAATCTTTACACAAACTGAAAGCTACAAGCACCTGCTACTTATCTAATGTATGTATGTGTAAATATATATATATATACTTATATAATATATAAATATATATATATATGTATATTAGGTATATATATTTATATATATTAGGTATATATAATTATATAATTATATATATATATATATATTGGGTATATATATATATTATGTATACTTTTATACTTTAGATCATTATTTGACGTGGCTAAAGGCAAAGACTTCCTACTAAACCATGCTCTGAAGAAAATAGATGCAAAGATAGCCATATCAGATATGCCAAGAGATAAGAGTGTATACTATGACTGGAAATTCAACACCACATCACAAAACCGTGAGAAAATCGAAACACAACGACCAATCTGCTTTTCAGATGCCTTAAGTTAAATTTCGGCCCATGCCATTCACTTTGTCAAAAAAAATGTGAGTTCTGCATACATTTCTCACATGAGCATATAACCTTCAGCTACAATCCACCAAACAGATCTGTGTCATTTTTGGAACTTCGGCAACAACGCCTCTTTTGACTTCAAATGTGTCACTGCAGAATCGATCAAGTATGCGTAGGATCCCACTCTTTGTTGGCCTGCGCAGAGAAAGTGCGGGAACATGCCTGGGTTGGGCGTACTGTAGGTCCACAATGACGACAGCTTGAAAGCAGGAATGGTGAACTGGCTCAAGCTTGTGTGATGTGGCCCAAAGTTGGCTTCCAGGCGCAAGAATTGACAATTGCCAATTGCATACTGATACTGTATCTGTATCAGTGATACGGTTGCCATTTATAGGTTACTATGGTGCATTAGTTTAGGTGGCCATACCCAAATGACATCCGGTACAGGTGGTTTTATCTGCGCCGAGCAAAATGGCTGTGCGTAAATTCAAAAACAACCCAGAAGCTCCAATCCATCGTTGACCCGATAGTAGCCGTAACACCACAACAATCATGAATCAAAGTCGCCGAGGGTCCCCAAACAAACACTTGGATGTTTTGAGCCCATCAAGTCAAGGAGGAAAGGCAATACAATCAATCTATGTCAACAGCCAACATGGTGTTGGTGGTGCTTTCCCCATGCTAGTGAGGATCATCCCGGGTGCACCAGTTAGGCGATGGAAAAATGATGAAAACGGTGCGGAAATGCCCTGTGTAGATCATTTTCCCAGGGTGGAAACCCATGGCTTTTCCACCAGGCTTTCTGTTTTCTCCAGGCAACGTTGCGTGTATAAATAATAATATATACATCATATGTATATATATATATATATTTACACATATAATATAGAAACCTCGAGCAGCTGAGTCGGCTGTTATGTTTCCATCTCTTGGGGTGTCATTTTTCAACACTGCCAGCTGTTTTTTTCGGGGTCACCAGGGTAACGCCCCGCCTTCCAGGTTTCTCCATCCGCATAGATTTCCTTCTTCCAAATTGGGACTTTTGCCTCAGTCATCCGGGTCACCCAACTGGGTACACAAGCACCATGGACGGTGTCACATTGAACGTTATTTCAAGTCTAGCATAAAAGCTGGAAATCCGGTTACAGGAGATTGTTGTCTATCCCGTGGGATGTGGATGACCAGAGATGTTTTTTTTCCGGCAAACGCTGGCAGACCATCATTTTGGTGGATTCTGGTTGTCCCACCCCTCTCTCTCCAAGAGTTGAGTATTTCCGCGAGGTTGACTCAATTTTTTGGTTTAAGATACAATCTTCAGGTGAAGAGCCACATGTTTGAACATGTTGAAACGTGTTTAAACAATCATATGTGGCATCAAAATGACTTAAGCCAGAAAACAACACAATCATATGTGGCATTTTATCCGTAAAAAAACAAGGTTCATGGCGCATCCCGACGATGGTTGAAAATGGTGGATTAACCGAGGATACCGACAATTTATGGATAGTTTTATGGGCGAAATGTGGGCAAAATGATGATAAATCATTAAGCAAAATGAGCATGAAACCAGATTGTTGAAGGTTGAGAAGACCCGAGAAATGGTAGACTATAGATGTGTTTCATTCATCATTGGGTTAACATAACCTTATATCAAATATTGTCAAATTGGAAAACCCCAAACCCATGGTTTATAGCTTGAGAAATTAAACACACAATCTTGTAGGTAGAAAAACAAAACCTTAAATGGAAAACCTAACTATGTGCAGTAACGAGTGCTTCCCGCACTCTGCGCATGAAATGCGCGGAAGTTTGATGTCAACTGAAAATCAGTGCATGCCCAAGTACCATTTCTTTTCGGCCCAATGTTACCCGTCATCCCACACCACAACAAACCGGAGGTGTGGTTCTGATGGAACTGTATACACTTTACATGCCAAATTCTCTGGCAATGGGCTTGGATTTTTTTTTGTGTCACTTGCAAAAAAACACCGGCTCCCGTAGAGCTGTCCACAGGCTGCCAGCCCTGCTGTACCAATGTCCGGCCAACATGGACTAGCGCAATCGTCTTCAGCTCCAATTTCTTCGATGCCAGCCGCCTCGTGTAGAACATCAATTTGACCAAGCGTGAGCAAATACCCTTCTTCGTAGAGCCAAAAGAAGCCTTCCGACTGGTTGATGCCCCCATTGGCTTTGCAAGTGCCAAGCTACCACGCGGGACTGTAGACGGATGTCTGGATCGTGCGCCCAACTCTGATTACTTTACTTCGAGTGTTCATGACCATGGCAAATACTTTGTAGATATAATTTTTTTTGGGGGAAATTATAACAGCATATGCCGTGATGAGGGTAGCACATCAAATCAAGTGCCAGAAATCGGGCCACTTATCTGATAAATATTCAACATTTTGACATTCTTTCTGACATTTGATCTGACATATATTCTGACATTCTATCTGACATTCTATCGTGCATCTAGTTTGGCATTCTATCTGACACATATTCTGACATTCTACCTGGCACTCTATCTGACATTCTATCTGGCATCTAGTTTGGCATTCTATCTGACATATATTCTGACATTCTACCTGTCATTCTATCTGCCATTCTATCTGGCATCTAGTTTGGCATTCTATCTGACATATATTCTGACATTCTACCTGTCATTCTATCTGCCATTCTATCTGGCATCTAGTTTGGCATTCTATCTGACATATATTCTGACATTCTACCTGGCATTCTATCCGACATTCTATCTGACATCTAGTTTGGCATTCTATCTGACATATATTCTGACATTCTACCTGGCATTCTATCTGACATCTAGTTTGACATTCTATCTGACATATATTCTGACATTCTACCTGGCATTCTATCTGACATTCTATCTGACATCTAGTTTGAACTTCTATCTGACATATGTTCTGACATTCTACCTGGCATTCTATCTGACATTCTATCTGGCATCTAGTTTGGCATTCTATCTGACATTCTATCTGGCATCTAGTTTGGCATTCTATCNTTCTGACATTCTACCTGGCATTCTATCTGACATTCTATCTGGCATCTAGTTTGGCATTCTATCTGACATTCTATCTGGCATCTAGTTTGGCATTCTATCTGACATTCTACCTGACATCTAGTTTGACATTCTATGTGACATATATTCTGACATTCTACCTGGCATTCTATCTGACATTCTATCTGACATCTAGTTTGACATTCTATCTGACATCTAGTTTGGCATTCTACCTGAAGTCCGGCAGTGCCCATTGCGATCCGCTGCCGGCAGATGAAGTCCGGCAGTGCCCACCGCGATATGGAGCTTGCGAGGATGAGGAGAAGGAGAAGACGGAGGAGTAGAAGGACAGCTCTTGTAAGATCTAACAACCCTCACCTGGCAGGTGGGGAACAAACTCTAAATAGGTATACGGGTTTATAACGAATCATAATTACGGTGTTACTGTGAACTGGTGTTTGGAGATATCAACCGAGCCATGAGGGGTGCCCCGTGCCTTCAAGGTGTCAATGATGTAGCGACAAGCATCAAAGCCCTGGCAGAGGGGAATTGGGATCAGACTGATAAAAGTGGATAGAAGTGAACAATATACTAAACATATCAGTTGTACCATTTCTATCTGTAAAATCAATGTGAATCAGATGTTTATAAATCACTTATAAGTCATTATTGATGGATATTGATGGGATGTTGTTGAATTGGTAAGCCATGTGCAATGGGACCGTGACCCACTACCACCAGGATACACTGGGTCTGTTTTGACGGTGAACTCCTCATGAAATTCAAATTCTTTGCCTGAAATTGATCGTACATATTATCATAAAATATCATTTATCATTATCATTATCACTATAATAAAATTTATCATATCATAAAAATCATCATCATTTATCATGAAAATTCATGGCTTACAACTCATCAAATCTCTTTCAGAAAAGACCATGGATCGCTGGGTAAAACCGCCATGGGTACAATGTGAGGCCCCCTAGATAGCTAAGTTGGTTTATAACTCCAATAACTATGGTTTATGATACTTATAACTATACTTAATGGGGTTGATAAACCAACTTATAACTAGGGGGCCTCACATTGTACCATGGATCCAGCAGAACTCCAGTGGCCTCCGCGCGGTGCTCGGAGGCCACGGCGATCAACACTGAGGCTTCGGCCAAGGGAACCACCTGAGCCGAGATCGCGTTGCCATAGAGAAATCAATGGATTGGGTTGGCCTCTGGTAAACTAACCATCAAAAATGGTGATTTCATGGGATTTAATGGTTTTCCACGGTTAATAATCGTGAATAATGGAATCATATGGGATTTACCCTCTGGTAAACTGTTACATAACTATGAAAAATCACCATTTTTCATGGGAAAATCCACTATTTCTTGGCAATTTTCAATAGCAAACTGTTAAATTACCAGAGGGTAAGGGAAATTCTACAGGAGACCATAGATTTTCCCATGAAATATGGGGGGTTTCCGGTTTCAATTTTTCAACCAATCCATTGAAGAAATGAAAGTTTCACCATGTTTCGCCAACCACTACCAGGTCACTACCACGTTCTATGGCAACAAACCTATAACATAAGACTACATATATATCTGGGTAAATTATAATAATTCACTAATTTGAATTAAGGCCACCAACTTGCGCAATCGGCCCGTCCCCCGCTGCAGCAGAGACGAACCGTCCATTGGTCCTGAGGTGTGAAAAGTCCTGATTAGACAGGCTGAAAGTAATTCAAGCACCTGACAACCACAAGAAAAAATCACCAATGATACCCACTGCCACAAAATCAAAATCAATCAAAGAATCCACTTGTTTCAGATCCAAAACTATGGGATAATAAAACACCAAGTTCCGGTTACTCAGCTTGTCTAGCCAGTTTGATGTCTCTTCGCCTGGCATTATACCGGCGGTTTCGGTCCGATTGGGTATCTCCAGCCGGACATTGAACTAAAGTTTGAACACACGGTTCACTGTACGGTACTTTCGGCCATTGATTGAAATTCTTGCTACCCTGTTGCTCGTCAAAATACTCCAAGAGCAAGTCGACAGTTTCAGTCTGACACTTCATTACTGGTCTGAAAGGAATGCCCTGCTTCGTGGCGCGGCCCCCCATTTTCCGAATGGATGTGACTTTCTGTGAAATCATCGTTGGTAAAAGATCTGTTTGCAAGAGAAAAGTCAGGTGAGCGATACAATCCCTGAGCGCATTGGTTGCCATAGAAAAACAATGTGCGGTATGATCAACTGCGGCATCATCTTCAGTGCAAGCATATCGAGTCGGTTGTCCTGCTGGCGCCACATTGATCATCAAACTATGCTGTGTTGTGTACATGAAATTACATGCCAACTCTAACCAGGTCACCCCCACCGGAGGTGTTTGCCTTTCAGGTTGCCTGGGCCACTCCAAACTCTGTAGCCATTCCAGTACCAGGGCACTGTAGTGTGACCCAAACTTGGAGGCGTGCACATGTTCAAACTGTTCAGTGGTGAAGGTGAAGGTCTGAGGATTGCTCACGGTATATAGTTTAAAGAAATTAGCCCTAGGTGCGTCTGCATCATGCTGAACTTCATCGGTTTCCAGTCGTTTTCTCAATTCAGCAAGTTCAGATCTCAGAAGGAGATGGTCTTTCAACATGTTCTTCATCTGCTTACTTTCTTCCGCTAGCCTGGCAAGTTGTGTAGTGATGCTGCGGGCCAGCTGGTCTTGGGTCATTGTGGCTGCCAAATCAGCCACTGCATTACCTAACTTAAAAAAGGCTTCAGGGTCTTGCAACATGACTTTCTGGTGCGACTTGACTTTACGCACAGGAATTTCCAACTGCTTATCCCAATGCAAAACATGCAGTCTGCGGAGCAGGTCAAAATTTTTCTTTTTGGCTAATTTCCAAACGTGTGGTGTGGCTTCTATGAGTTGGTGCGCGTACATCACGTACATGGAATCGGTTATGACAGGTACTTGCAGTTCCATTTCCTGGGCAAGAGTCGCTCCCAGGAGCTCAGCTCGAGGGATTGTCTGGGCTCCGGTGACATGTGAAGCTGCCACAACATCAAAGGAATGTTCCAGCAGCCAAGGCGTATCATGGATTCGTTCTGTAGGCATCTGTGCAAGGTCAAACCTCGTGGTTACAATGGCAAAGGAGGCCCATCTGTGTGCAGGGTCGGTTGGCAATTTACAGGAACCATCGGTGAAAAGGAATTTGGGTTTATAAGGCAAAGGACTACACTGGGGTTCAGGGTACTTTTCAAATATCAAGGTATGGAAATCTACTTCAGGATCAGCATACACTGCAGGCAGCAGAGTATGGATCAGGTCATGGTCACTCAAGAAGGCACATACCTCACGAAATTTGGTGCGTACCACCTGGGTTGCTTCACAGTGAAGGACCCTGTGCTGGACTGTGTCAGGCATATCGCAAAACTGACATGCTGCATCTTGGTTGTCATCAAAATGGGCCTTCTGATTATTCAGCATGTACCCCATGCAGAGGTCTAAGCCTACAGTGCGTTGTTGGTCGGGTGGAATGGTTTGAAAAATCTGAATTGTTGCCCTGTTGTCAATACGAGGCAGGTTGCGTAAGTGGTGGCGGTTGCTGACACTCAAGGAAACATGATCCATCCAGGCCTTTTCGGCCGCAAGCATCAGCTGTTCCTGGTTGGATTGCAGCAAATGAAGGTAGTTGAAATGGACACCATGGAGCGCTCCGCCCTGGTCAATGGACCAACCTAACTTGGCCAAATAAGCATTCAAAGCCATTGCAGGTCCTACTATCAGGTGAGATCTTACACGGTGATTGGCGGCCATACGGAGGAAGAGGTTGGCCAAGTCTGAGGGGGCTTGCAGTAAAAATAGTCTCGCTTCTTTGATTGCGTTCTGAATCACCCAAAGTTCGGGATCCACTAGAGTGGGGGAGAGGCAAGAACACGCCAAATGGCTTTGGATATTGTGGTGGTCACCTAATAAGGCGGATGCAATTTTGGATCTGAGTTGGGAAAAGTACTCCTCTCCTACCAGATACATATGGGTACCATACAGTGCCTTAGTAACAGCTGAGGCCATGGCAACATAAGCTTTATCTTGGACAGGGAGATCCGACTTGCGCAATCTGTGCAGTCGTGCAAGAGCTTGCTTATGTCTTTCTTTCTGTGTGCCTCTGAATGGCGCAAGGCGGTAATGCATGATGTAGCCCAGGTCACGGGCATGGGTGACCAATTGGAGTTGGACTTCTGGGTCGAGGATGGAATTTTTGGCGGTCTGCAAGGCTTCTTGATGTTGTGATGATGTGCCCCATGCCCATGTTTTCCCCCAATCAATGGCAATTGCCAAAGCATCTGCGATCTGCTTGAGGGTGGAAATTGCAGGTTGATGGTGTTGGGGGTCAGTGGTGGCATAGCTCCAATTATCTGCGAAAGCATTCAATTGCCGGGTGATGGGGGTCATTAAGGTTACCATGAAGACATTCACAGCTAACATCCCTACAACACTCCATGCATCACCCTCGGGCAATCCAGTTGTCGCCTCAGTCACAGGAAACAATTGGGAGTCGATCTGCCAGTGACGGACCATGCGTTGGATGGAGGAAATCCATGCTCTAACCAGGGCATTAGGGATTCCTAAGTGGCACAAAAGTTGGCAAAGTGGCAAATGGGGCAGGGTATTGAAGGCCTTTACAATATCCAATGTAAGGCCTCCCCAGTGCGAATTCGAGAATCCATGGTTCGTAGCCTCAAGGGCTAATTGCATTTCATACACCAGCCGATGAGAACTGCGGCCAGGCAAAAACCCTGAAATTGCAACTGGTAAGGATCTGGCCCATGCTTGGAGTATTTGTCTGGAGGTCCACTTACTAAACACTCTATACATTAAAGAAAGTACAGTAATTGGTCTGGTGGCTTTGGCTTGATTGGCTTTGTAGGACTTCGCAACTGGCAAGACTCTGGCCTGCATCATCCATGTTGGGAATCCATCTGGGAGCATGCGGTTAAAAGTCTGGAGGAGGTCTGCGATGCATGAGGTCGGCAAATTTTTAAGTTCGTCCGCAGACCATCCACAGCATCCCCTAGATGTGGCCGATGAAGTTTGCTGGATAGCTTTTTGCAACAACTCAACACTGGTCAAGTCTACCTGGATCAGATCCCCTACTGGGATCTGTTGTCGCAATTGTTCGAAGGCTTCCCATTGGGCAAGATTGGATTGAGACTCTACGGTGTCACGATTCCAAAACTGTCGCCAGTAAATGGAAAGTTGGTCAGCTACTTCACCTGGATCTGCTGTTTCACGCGGTTGCATTACTTGCACCTCTTGGGGAAAGGTGTCAATCTCATCATGGGTCATAACCTCCAGAGTAAATCCATCAAATTGGACGATGGTGCATGCATGGTTATTTATGTATTTGCAATTTTTGTAGTTTCTGTTTTTGGTCATAAGTGACTTGGTCAAGGTGGAATCGGTGTAGTTGTTCAAGCAAAAACAAATATTCATACGTTGGCAATGAATAAGGTAAGGGTAATAGCTCTGGAAATTGTTGCATCCAATGACAAAAGCCAAAATGGTATCCAGTGGAATTCAGGATGCTGTTCCATTCTTGATGGAATTGTTCAATAGCGGTAGAAGTAGGCGGTATGGATTCAGCTTTTCGAATGCGCTGTTTCAAGGATTGAATACGTCTCATTTGTCTGGTGATTTGTCTCAAATGCATGGTTGGTTGGTCAATGTCTGGGGTATATTGTCCTTCCAGGGCAGTTCGAATGGACCGAGGCAGGGGAGTGCGGACAAGAGACCTTGGCTTACAGCGGCCTCTATGTCGGCGTGGGAGACCCGTCCATGGTTGAGTGGCAGGGTCTACCGCATGGTCACTTTTGATGGCCTCATGAACTGCCGCTTCAACAGCTTGCGTCCATCTCTGGATCGGGTGTTCATCAATCTGAGTATCTCCAGAAGGAAGTGTTCCCAATGAATCAAAGATGGAAACATAGTGCTGGTCAATCAAAGCTTGTTGTGGTTGCAGTCGGATCCATGATTCTGGTAACCTCCAGCATTGTCTGGTGATTTCTTTGGTGGGCACCTTGAGTCTAAAGCACAAGGGGTTGTGGCCAGTGACAAGGTGTTGTTGATCGATCCAGATATCATGAACCATCTCAGCTATGATGGGGTGAACTAAGCAAACATCATTTCTTGTGACATCCCCAAATGTGGGCGGAAGTTCTTGCCCATACTTTGACCTAAAGATCTCTTCCAAGGAACGGAAGCCATCGCTACGAAGCGCAGCCATTTCTTCCAAAGTGTCAGGATGGTGGTTGAGATCACCTACTATCATCGCTGGAAAGGTGCTTTGTCGAACAGTCTGGTGTGCAAATTGCAAGAGGGTATTGGTTCTAGCTTTGGCCGATGCAACAGAGGCCGGTATTCCGTACAAGTTGCATATTTGGATTTCAATGTTGGGCAATCGCAGGAAGACGTGTTGGAAACGTCCAGCGTCGTACCATGCTGTATCCAGTGCATTTCTGGATGGCCTCATGGGCAACTTACTGTGGAAAGAAACGCCAATAGCCGCCCCTCTAAAGCTATTAGGATCCCCTTGTTTAAGTTGCTGGGGTACTACTGCTCCCCACAGGGTCTTATATCCATGGGCACGGAAGGCAGGTGTAGCAGTTGACTGGACCAAACTGGTGGCACTAGTCTCTGAAAGGATCAGGCAATCCGCTTTCAAGAGGGCAAGGTCATCAGCTTTTTGATGCACTGCTGTTGGGTTTGTGACCGCAAATGAAATCAATGATTGGTCATCTGCAGTTGAGTCAGCAGGGCCTGGATTCTGGGCTTCACCTATTCGACAGGCATGCATGGGATGCGGGCAGGGCACTTCACCCCAGATCAGGGCAGGCAGGCTTCGCTGGCCATGATGTAATTGCAAAAAGCTTGGGATTAAATCATGATTCATCTCCTGTTGACCACAGCAAAGAGAGATGGGTACAGCGGTGCAAAATCCCAAACGAACATTTCCATCTGGGGGCACTGTGCATTTGCCAATGGGATCAAAAATGAAAAAGACGTGTTGGAAACGTCCTGCATCATTCCCGTCTGAATCCAAGGTGCATATGGATAGCCTGTTTGACAACTTAATGTGAAAAGAAACGCCAATAGCAGCCCATCTGAGGCTATTAAGGTCCCCTTGGCTAAGTTGCTGGAACACAATTGTGCCCCAAAGGGTCTTATATCCATAAGCACGAGAGGCAGAGGAAGCTTTCGACTGAACCAAACTGTTGACACTGGTCATTGAAAGGATCAGGCAATCCGCTTTCAAAAGTGCCATGTCATCTGCCGTTTGATGGATCGCTGTTGAGTATATCCATCTGTTGGTGACTGCAAGTGATGTCAAGGTTCTGTCAGAATCCTCTGAGTCACTGGGTCCTGGATTCTGGGCTTCGCCTATTCTGCATGCATGTGTTGGGTGCGGGCAAGGCTTGTCACCCAAAATTAACGTAGGCAGGCTTCGCTGACTAAAAAGCAATTGCAATGGGAAAGGAATTAGCCCATGATTTATCTCCCGTAGACCCTGGCAGTTGGATGAAGTCACAGCTATGCAAAATCGCAGTTGGTAAATGACTGCTGGGGAAGCGGACAAAATGCCACAGTGGTCAAAAACGAAATCATCGGCGGAGCAAAAAGGATTGGGACTGGCCAAAATGGCTCGGGGTCTTGGCACAACTGCTGTTCACTCAAGAGATTCATCTGGTCCATCAAGCTCTCCATTGTTATTTCTCTTGACCCCTCTGGATTGCAGGAAGAGAAACTTCAGCTCGTCCATGCTGGATGCAAGGCGTTCATCTTGTTTCTGCAGCGCCTGGGCAATGGATTGGGTCATGCTAAGCTGCTCCTTGTGCAAATGCTCCATGCTGACCTTAGTGTCCCCCATGTGGGTATGCAATTGGTCAGAGACCTGTGATATCTTGTGATCGGTGGCAGAGGCATATTTCACCTGGTCTTCGTGGATCTTGGCTACCGCCGTTTCATGCTTGAAGGCGGCTTCCCTGTTGCTGAAACAAGTCACTGACTGGCCCCGGCAGGGTTCTGGGTGCATTTGTGGATGGCTCATGTGGTATGCTTGATCTCAGCTGATTCCTTCTTGTTTGCAGCCCATGGGTCCATATGGGGGTCCCCCTCAAAGAAAACATTGGTCTTGGGTGGAGCATGCTTGGGATCAGTCTTGGCTGCAGGCAGCTGTCTAGGACCCGCCACTATATCTCCGCTGTGCGAAGCGGATTTCTGGGTCACTTTCTGAACCAACAAAGGTTGTGTGTTGAAGCAAAGAAGCTGGGGGGGAGGCTCATCTGCGGCAATCAACCAGGTCTTTGCTCCAATGGATCGGAGCGGGCGAATGTCCCACTGCACCTGTGCAGCCCACTGGCCTAGGATGTCTTTGTCTGTGCCGATTGGCAGAGGCTGGATGCGAAATACATGCTTTCTCGGCCTAACGTCTGGGGCGTTTTGATCTGGCTTCAGTCTCGCCCAAGCTGAGGCAAAAGACCCTGCTTCAGTGCGGAGGCCACAAGATTTTGCACTGCGGACCAGCCCAGCTGCACCATCGATCTGAGCGGACAAACTTTCTATTTGTTGGGGAGTGCCAGGCAGCCAAATCACTTTCCAACTGGGGTCAACTTGTCCATCTGACAGCTTGGGGGTCAAATAAATGCGGTTGAATCCTGAGATACGAAGCAGTGCATTCAATCGTGCGCATCGTTGAAACTCAGCATGGAATTGAACAGATTCTGCATGTTCCGGCGGGACGGGTTTCCCTTTGGCACGATATGCTCTTCCCCAAGGCTTGGACATCAGTTCACCATATCCTTCCAACATGAGCAGGTCTTTGGCTGTCTTGACAGGGGCTGTCTTGATTCGGTCCCAGGTCTGTGCATCAAAGTCTTCCTTCCAGAGCGTAACTGCAAGCACCTGAACTTCTTTGGTGGCAATCTGGTCAGCCAGAACGTTTGTTTGAACATGGCGGGATCCGAATTGAATGAGCTGGCCAGTCAACAAGACTTGTCTCCCCATGTCATCAATCGCTGGTGCATTGGTTTGGAAATGGTGGAATTTGCTGGGGACTGCAAAATCTCCAGGGACATAGACTGCAAGTTCATCAGGCACTGTGGCATTGGCAATGGTCATGATCTGCAATGCATGTTCTGCGGACAGCAAAACTACTCCTGTGCTCTGCCAAGAGAATTGGTGCAAGATTGGGGTGTGAGTCTTGTCTGCGTTGACGAAAAATCCCTCGGTCAGTTGATACTTTGTAGGATCAATTTTGGCAGTGGCTGTGAGAGATCGCTGTGATCGTAGCTTTTGAAACTTCCCTGCAACAAGATGCATCTTGGGTCCATGCTTGGGCAATGGGATGCCGGCTGATTCGCACAATCTGCGAAAGCTTTGTTCTTTCTCTGGCTGTGCTTCCTCATGGATCAAATGATGAAGTCTGGTCAAACCGATCATTTCAATCAATTTGGAAGTGGCTTCAGTCACCTGTGGTAAGTCAAGTCCATATTGCAGGAATCTGTTGGCCACATCGGATTGAACGAGCTTATGAAATTCCATCTTTGCAGTGGGGTTTGGTCCCCCCCCTGAAACTGGCATGCATACATGGATGATGGGGTCAGTTGTCTGATCGGTTCTTCGATCGATGATGTCCTGAATGGTGCAGATATCTCCACATCGTTTTGCGGATGCCATCAGGCTTGGGTTACCCCGTCTCGGATGCAGCTGTCGAATGTGCTGGAGTGCCAGCAAAATGGTTTCACAAGCAAGGGCTGCCGGAAGGCTCACCACACACAATGTACGGCCAAACATCTTGATCTTCACTGGAATCCCTTCATCTGAGTGCATGGCCATGAAAATGGTTCGGGCTGCATTCCAAAACAAGACATCAATGAAAATCTCCAAAGGCATGGCTGGTACAGGCAATAACGGCCGAAAAAACAACCTCCATGTTTGGTCATCAATGGATTGATAATTCATCTGTCGGCCTACTTGTTGGCACCATCTGCGGTGATCTTCCGTGCACCAAAATTGGAGAAACGCATCTCTGGCTTGCGGGGAGCCCTGGCAGTGAAGAATCAAGATATCAGTTTTCGGAGGCATCACTACTTCGAATTTGACATCATGCAAAGCTGCCAGGATGGATTGCGCAAGATCATGAATGCGAAATGGCACAATGTCATCATGAATTTCTGTGTCTCTGGTGAAGAGTGTTGAGTCCATCAAATCTCCAAACAATTCGTACTGGGCAGTGTGCAAAGCAGGAAATGTTTGCTTGACCTTCCTCCATGTCTTGGCATGCTCGACCTCATAAAGGCTCAAATCTGTGCTACATCGGTGCAGGACAATTTTGTTTGGATCAGGGCGGGCGCAGGCCCTCTGCACAATCATGTCTTGAATCTCAGGCTCAAGTGGGACAAGCATGACGTGTGTTTCTGGAAACAACTGGCCAACTGGAATCAACAGGTCTTCCTCAGTCACTGGAAAGGACGGTCCTATCCTATAGTGCCAGAGCCGAAGCAATGTGAGCAAGGTGACATCTCGGTGAACCTGGATGGTCCCGTACTCTCCCGGAATCAGCAATGGCACAATGTGGAAAAAATCATTGGGATGATCCGGTGTGTCAAGCTGAGTCTTCGGTGTTGAAACTCCTTCGGCTGGCTGGAGCTCTTGGGTGAGCTCTGGGCTGTAAAACTTCATCGGCAGCAATCCGTCATCGGGTGAAAAAATTGTGCCAGGCGGCCACGTGTTCTTTTCTCTGTGAGGCCATTGGAGCTCTTGCATGAAAAAGTGCAAACGTGACATGAGGTGCTGAGTGGAGGATGAGGCACTTACATACCATGCAAATTCATCAGTGGTCATCGTACTGGAGCTGGCTTTGAGACGGAAAGCAATCAAACGCAAAACCAAACTGGTGGCATCTTCTCGAACTTGGTTCGGATGCAATTGATGCAATGCATGTGCCAAAGCAAAAACTGCATGCGGGACGGCGATCGCATTGCCTAATGTTTCCCATCCAATGATTGAAGGCTTCAGGAGGATCATGTCATCTGCTTGACAGTGTCCTAACATGATTTCAATCGGAGAATAGAATCTAAAGGCAATTCCCTGTCTGACAAAGTGGCCGAACAAACCCATGGTGGTCAATCGGTACGGTCGCAATGAATGTTGTTGTCCATAAAGATGGAGAAAGGTGGGAAGCTTACCATCCAATGAGGGGATTCTGTATTTCAGGATGTCTTTGTGAGTCCAAACTTTGGTGATTCCAGGCATGAAATTGGCATCAAAGTAGAATGCTGCTTGTGCGATCGTGGGTTCAAACTCTCTGCATTCTTGGTTGGAAAGATTCAGGATCATGTCAAATTGTCGGATAGTGGTCGTGATGGATGGCCATTTCTGAGGTTGCATGTGAAGTGGAATGCATGTGCGGTGAACAAAAACTCCTAACCATCGTGAACGTCGGCATGGCGTGACACTGGCAAGGTCAAACACTCCCATGAGAGCAGGCTCATAGCCCGCCCAGGTGAGCAATCGCATTGCCATCGGAAAGTGCATGTGGCTCTCAAACCCTGCTACTTGCTCAAGGATGGCATACTTCGGCTGGTGAATCCTACATTGGGCAATGGCATGTGCAAGGGATAATCCGTCAGAGTTTGAAAACCCATCTTGGTTGCCCGCAAAACTCCATGATTTACAGGGTGCTGAGATACACCACAGGGAAGCATAAACATGTTGGAGAAGCTTCTGCCAATGTAGGTCTTGGATGTTTCCACAAATCATGAGATCTTCATTTAAGTGTGCAAGGAGCTGTTCAGGCATCTTGTCAGGGTCTCCTATCATGTGACATGCATGGGAAAGGGTATACTGCGTGGCATACGTCAATTCCGCTTCGACACTCAAAACATGGTACTTCGGAAATCCAGATCTCTGCAAGAAATCAAGGCCAAAAGCCCAGCCACCAAATCCACCTGCAAATTGTTCAACGCACCAGTGCACGCCTGGGGCTCTAATCTTGTCGGAGATGTTCCAAGGCAGGAAAAGCGAATGTTGGTCCAAAAGCAGTGTGAGAGGATCAAGCTCTTTCACCAATGCCTGATGAACATACATCTCATCAAAAAGGACATTCGGTCGCTTATCCTTATCCATGTGCAGATGGATCAAGGACTCGTATGCATCAAACTTCGTTGGGACATCTTTGAAGAAAGATACAAACTGGAGATCCATTACCTGTGGAGAAGCCATGCTGATTGTGATGTCATAGTCATTGGGCATAGTTTTCGAAGTCACCAAATTGACCCTTTGATCTTTCTGCCATGGTGGAACAGTAAGGTCGTATGACTTGATGAGGTCACCCAAATGAACAGGGACTGGCGCATAGTTGTATGTCGATGACATGGCACAATCCGCGGGCACTGCCTATCGGGGTAGCTATCGTGAAAGCTTGTGCCGATACCCTATTTGAATTAAGGCCATTTGGGGATGATTCCATATACTAACCATATATTCCAGTGAGGTCACAGTGAGGTCGTTATAATTTACCTAGATATATATATATATAACAAGTACACTCAACGTTATCTACATTAGTGCATATACATAGGAACATGATCCGTGGTAATATAACAGTGATTGATTCTGATTGATAAATACCAATGGTAATTATCTATGGTGATCGTGTTAATATATGGGTGATTTTGCCAGCAATGGTGATATAATTGGTAATGCAGCGGTATTAGCATGGACATATAGTGGGAATATGATAGGGCCTATAGGGCTTCGCATTTTTCACAATATAAATGCGGTTTTACAATGTCTTACATGACCAAACCCTAGATTAACATCCTAGCTTAACATCCAATGGTTGTGGTTGACTAGCACTATCAGTATCGTGACTGGTTCATGGTGGAAGAATGTTGGAAAATTGAACAATGAAATTGTGGTTTTGACATGGTTTAAGCCATGAAAACTAGGGATCGTAGTGTGGTTTTCAGGACAAAGATGCTGAATTCAACATCAATCGCGCAGGCTTAACAATCAGTACATTTGTTAAATTGCTGGTAGAACTTCTATTCAAATCATCGCCAAATGGTCTCAATATCACCGAAAGCCTGTTGAAGCTTCCTGTCGCTTTCATGGACAGTTGCACACCATGTCGCCATCGACATACCAGGAGGTCTGCGAAGATGAAAAGATGCTATGAACGACCTATATGTTCCAGCAACAAGCATTCTGCCAAAAAAACATCTCCTCTGAGCTTTCTACCGATGCCGAGTAGATCCAAGTACTTGAGAATCTCACCGCTTGAGTCATACGAAGAGCAATGCTTGAACCCCATCCGAAGCAATGCTAACCCGACTTTCCGCGCAGTCAGGCAAGAGTCAGTCCCGCATCGGGAACTGGCACCCTTGCAAGCTTCTCCTCCAGGTACTCTACCAAGTAGCATGCCCCATCGGGTTGGGTCAGTCTAGAGTGGTCTATTGGTAATGAACCAGGTTCGGCCTGTCAATTTCGGATTTTCCATGAAAGAAACCATCCATTCATAGGGGAGTTCCACATTTATGGACACCCCCATACACATTATTGTTTATATATCCCAAACATATCCATATACCACTATTGTTGTTGTTTAAATCACCATGTCACCATCACAGGTGGTTCGATTCATGGTCTAAGGTCCTCTGAACAAATCACCATTGCGGAGCTTTTCTAAGTCAGGTACCCCCAGTTCTACTCCATGTTTGCAAGTTTTTCCACATTTTCCATGTCGCTTTTACCATCAGAAACGCACCCGTGGGCCACGGGTGCACTTAGGCTTCCGGCGCCCAAACGATGCGCACAGGCCACACGCCTGGACGGAGGGTCTAGGGTGATGCAATGGTGAATAATGATGATTACTACAATGTGGGGCCCCCTAGATAGCGAAGTTGGTGAACATAACTAGATTTACTATGGTTTATGGTAGATATAGCTATAGTTAATGGGGCTTATAAACCAACTTATAACTAGGGGGCCCCACATTGTAGTTATTATTGATGATTCATGGTTGATCATATGGTGATTATTGGTGATTAATGGTTCATCATATGGCAAATGGTTATTCATGGCTCATCATATGGTTAATCTATGAACAATGATGATTAGTTATGAATCATGATTCATGCTTAATCAGTTAATCTTTTGGTGATTTAAAGTGAGTTACCCAACAGCGATTTGTGTCATTTCCCAATGGAGATTTAATGAAATATAATGGAATATGACCGGCAAAGAATGGAAAACGATGGAAGAGACCTTCCGGAATTTAACTTGGACAATTAAGCACCAAGATTCATATGTTTGGGATGTAAATGTAAATGCAAACCACCAGTTAATTTTGATGTTCACTGTTGGGGATATTGATGTGTTAAGCAACAGTTAACATTTTTGGGAACCTCACTGTGATTCATAGAACAACCCAAAAAATGTGTTAATATTGTGATATCTAAATATACCAATATTGCAATATGAACATCTTTTTGAGACTTTGATTGTCTTTTGGCTTCAACTATGAATGATGCAGTTTTTAGGTAATATTTATGATTAACTATAACCATGGTTGACTTCCATAAGTTGTATATAACCCCTACAGCTACGACAAAAACAAAAACATGGATGACCCCAACTGCATCCCAAGGTCAACCGCAAGCACTCTTGTTCGAGACGATCCCTGGCTTCCCTTAATTTGTACATATATATTTGTATATATATATATGTATAGTATCTGAATATCATTGAGACTCAACAATATGATAATTGCAGTATCAGTTTGTGACTGTCATTTGACAATATTGGTATATATGTATCTTCAATATGAGTGAATATTATCCTCAATTTCTGTGGCTTCAAACTACCTATTTCCCAACTTTGAGTGCTTCAACCCCCATGTTTTTCTGCATAATTAAATCACCGAATTCTTCGCCGCCGACTTGCCGCCTGATGCCGGCTCCGCACTTGCCATCGAGCACGTCTTGCAAGATGCGGTCCATTTCCTATGCAAGGACCATGGGGAATGAGACTTGGCAAGCGGTTGCAGGCAAATCTTGGAATATATGATTTCATGCATCTATGAGGTAAGTATATCTATACATAGATAGGTAGCTAGATAGATACGTAGATAGAGGTGCACAAATTTGGGCTCTAGTTTTGTTAATGGTTGGGGTTGAGGATGGGGATGGGAGTGGAATCTATTCACACACAGTCTCACACAGTCAAAACATTTTACAACTGGCGAGAATATACATGCTGACATATGTGGAATACATGCCCTTCTTGTTAACTATGTTAATTCTCCGTTGGTGAAATGCAATACAGTGTACATATCTATATAAACATATCCAAGTAATGGATGTTATGGTGGAAAAAGGTATACATCATCTTGTTGTCGCTATGAAGGGAATCGGCAAGTTTTTTACAAACTGGGTTCTCTCACAAACCTGAGAAACCACCCGAGCCGTTAATCCCACAAAGATCTGAGAAATAGTCTGGGGGCAATCGGGTGACAAGACCTCTTTCTCAACCCAAGTTTGTAGTTGGAGAAACTCTGCATATGGCTTCTTGGGCTTATTCTATATCATTCTCATGGTTCACATTGCCATGAATTGGGGAACAACCTTAACCTTCACCATTTTGAGACAAACCCATGTCCAAAATTTGATAGCTAAATCTCAAGTTTAGATTATCAAAACTTTTACGACTACTCAGACAAATTCAAATTAGTTCAATATATTCGATGATTAAATTCACTTTTCTGGGGAAGCTCCTCCATTTGATGGAGGAATCTCAATTTTAGTCGCTGTGGGTGGCAGTTGGCGTGTCCGGACGGCTCAGGGTACGAGTAGGCGAAGTATAGACACACCAAGCACTCCAGCTTCCTTGGATGGTGCACTTGGTGCAGCTATTGCACCAAAACAAAAGGCTGTAGTTGGACCATTGATGCCGCAATGCGGCGATTTGGTAGAGTTGCCGCCGGCCCAGAAGCATTCACTGTTTTATCATTCAAAGCAGCACCAACTTCTGCTGTGAAAACACCTGTGCAGAAAGATGACATCCGATGTGCTCAAGTCAACAATGATGCCGGACAGGCGGCTGGGGGATCATGAGGTTGCCAAGGTTTAAAAAGGGATCCTTTGGGTAATGTTGATCTAAACAAAAGTAAACAACGTATCATCCTCATTTGATCTACCCCTACAAGCTGGTTTTCCTTCTGAGGGCGACCAAATGGCTGGTGTATTACCATCAGTTTTGGGCTTGGGTAGGTCCCCATATCAAACCACCATCGAACAACCATTTTGGCTGGTAAAGCCTACATTTTCGATGATCAAAACACAATTTTTGAATATTTTTAGTAAGTAATATGCGAAATCCTCTGTTGCTTGCAACACTCCAGATACAAGCGGGAAACTGGCTAAATATACGGCTAATAACACACATGTTCACCCGAAAAGTGGCAATGATTTGCGGTGGGGTGGTTACCGAATGAAACATTCCTATTGTATCCCCATCATACCCTCCAGTAATCACGGCAATCAAAAATGGCCTCCTGGATAATTCCACCTTTATGAGACATGTTCAGCCAACTTGCCCACCATGTTTGATGACCGGAAGGTATATCGTATACAACCAACCATGTTGGTAACCCGCGCACCTTCAACGCCATCGGCTCATAAGCCTCGTATTCCAAGTGAACCACCTGTTTTACGGTGACATGGAGATTGAAGCAAGCAAAAATGGTGGGAAAATTGATATGATGGCGATAAAACCCAAAAATAAATATGTATATATATATATACATATATATATATAATATAAACATACCTAAAATGGAGGTACCCCCAAATAATCCAAAATTAGACAATTTCAGTATTGAAACCCATGGTGACTTGGGGATCCCCTATTTCAAGAAACCCCGGTATATATAAAATATACATACACCCTACAGTATTATTAATAATTCACTAACCATCCCTAACCTGAAATAAGGCTCAGATTGGACAATTATCAACCATCATTCCAGTGATGTCGCAGTGAACTCGTTATAATCTATCACATGACATATATATATATATATACATACATATACATATACAATCATATACATACATAATCATCTGAGTGGCAAAAATAAACAATGAACAAACAGTAAAGTTGGGAGATGTTGTACCAACAACCATGGTGATTCAATGGTGATATGCTATGGATTGGCTGAAGGGAAAATGTGGTTTCGAACACTGCTCCACTCTCTAGGTCTAGGAACCATCACTTAAGAAACTAACGGGAATCCGTAGACCAAGGGGACTTCCGATCCCACAATTGTTTGAGTTTCCATATCCCCCTTACGTCCGGACTCGATCTCTATACCGCCTATACCATAGTTATTTTTGGTGAAATCCCTGCTTCTCATGGTTATATCTGCAACTCAAACCAGATAGATCAACTATTAATCCCCATATTTGGTAGTTAAATCACTAGTTTCCCACACTTTTCATGTTTATATCAACAAATTTAGCTAACATAGATCACATTGAAAGCTACCGGATCACCATTTTCATGGTAAAAACCCCATGTTTCATGGTTACATCCCATGAAATCAGATGGAATCACCATTCTATCCCATTGAATTCCACTAAGTCACAGGTTTTTGATGACTATATCTATATCCCATTCAAGCACCATACGTTTCATGAAACCACCATGTTGCATCTTCCAACTCAGCATCCCCTCTCGCCTTTTTCCCCTCGAAGTTGTCTCGAGTTGTGCCTGGTGTCGGCCAGGAACCCTAGTCATTCTAATCATCAACCAACTTAGCTATCTTGGGGGGCCCACATTGTATAGACTCTGGCACCTTCGCAGTTCTTCTCAATGCAGAGGGCGTATGGGAATCATTCACTCGGGCAAACAAGTTGGCTATGATTGGCTGTGTATGGGTCAAATCTCATACCTATGGACCCACCAAGTTTGGTTACCCGTCACTTGTTAGACAGTCCGTTGTTTGTGGTTTCGAATTCCTGACCGAACCACAAGCTGCACAATTTCAAATTAGCTCGCAAGCCACTTGAGCAGTGTTCAAAAGTTTCTCTTATCCCTTTTTACTCGTTGGTTGATGACGGAACTCCTAGAATGGATCAGTTCACAATCTCCAATGCAGTAGGTAGAGCGATAACATCGTTTTTTGTTAAGTAATCCTCCGTCAATCAATACTTCATCAAGTACATCGCATTGTGCTGGAAGAAACCCATATTTTGACAACCACCATATATCAATTTTACCACCTGTTTTTGCTGGTTAAACCCCGTCGCATAAATTTCATGGTTTGCACTCAAGTAAACTAAGTTATCGCTATGGAAAAATCCCCAGTTAGTTACCTGTGAAACAAATTTGTCATGATTTGTCCCAGAATATCCTATTCTGCTTAACCATGTTCCACCATGTTTTTTTGCCTGAGAAGGTGGTAATGGCTCCGCAGCTGGGGTCTGACACCTGGCTGTGGGGGGTTAACCATCAAAAACATGTGGGAAAATGATGGAAACATACCACATTTATATAGTCGAAGGAAGTTTAGAAGTGAAACTTCCGACAATATGGACAGTTGAAAAGCAGAGGTGAGAAGAGCCAAGATGTGAAGAGCTCAGCCATGAA